>JARHVA010004343.1:375000-562500 GCA_037957365.1 Torreya grandis | reverse complement strand
ACTTTCATTATTTCTCTAAACCATGTCTTACTTTATGTTTCTATGTGGATTTGGTTGGGTATATATTGGGTTTAGACTTTCAAATCTAACAATATGAGACATGTGGTGTACAATCACTTGATTTCTTACTTCATGGATTCCCTTGCACTTTAGAACTTTTTTGGTATGCAATGGATTGAGGTAGTTCCACATGGCATGATATGTGGCAACTGACTATACTAAGTTATAAATGTGGCACCTTGTCACTTGATCATTTTTTTGAAAGTAATATAATCCATCATTTTGGCCATTATTTTCTATGTAGCAAGATGGTGACAATTGGAATGATATTATTACATCACTTAATTGTGGCTTTGGTAACTTTGAAATTTTGGTGTAGAATGGCAATGAACTGAGAAAGTGACACATGACATGATCTAGCTACATATCTTAGTTGTTAATTTTTTGATTTTAGATATTTGAACATAGGTTGATGATGAACCAAGAGAGTTACACATGTCATGATCTCATTATGTTTTTAAGTCTCTAAATATGATATTTTGGACATTTGAACATAGGACAATGATGAACCAAGAGAGTGAAACTTGGAATTATCTCTATACATCACTTAGTTTCTACTTTGATGACTTTTAACATTTTAACATAGGTCAATGATGAACTGAGATAGTGATACTTGGCATGATCTTATTATATCACTTAGTCATAGTTTTGGTAACCTTTAAATTTTGGTGCAAACTAGTGATGAACAAAGACATTGGCATTTATCATGATATTATTGAACCAAAACATTTAAGACATGAAAGAGTCAATTGATTTTGGGTATAATTATCGAAGGAGTTGTATACCTAATAATTGATGTGGCAATGATACTATAAAAACTTAGGCCATCATACAACTTTGGATGCAATGAAAACATGTGGTAAATTCAACACTAACATGTACATGTAAAGTAAAAAAATTTGGACAATCATTTATTAGTCATATTATTTACAAAAATAAAATATGATATTTAAAAAATAATGCCTAAGATTTAATCCCAAAAATAACTCATAAATAATACGACTTAGGCTAAGTTATGTTTGGGAATAAAGTTATCTCATGCTTGAATGAGACCTGTATATGAAATTTTGGAGATCAAATGAGTCCCTATTTGAAAATTTAAAAATGGGGTGCATTGAGCACAATAAATGATGATTTAATGGTAAAATATTTGTGAGCATTTAAGAACCTAGAATTACTGGTTTATGTATAATAAATAACTTTAAACTTTAGATGAAATAAATAAATAAATTAGAAAACTAAAATATACTTCAAACATAATCATGCAACATAGTAACCCTTTTCATCTCTCAGATTATGTGTGATTACATGAAGGTTCATTCCTCGTTATAAGAGATTTAAAAAAGATTAGACAAAACTAATTTTTTTGTTGATTTTATCTTTCAAAAGGTGTTTGTATATTTTAAATGTAAATATTTAGGAAGCCAAACATTGCTCTATTACCAGCCATGCATCCATATCCATGATAAATAAACCTTTATTTACACTATAAACATTTATCTATTGATATCCAAGTGTCCATAGACCTAATATATATTACTTGAGTCACCCTTCCCCAATTATTATTTTTTTTTTATGAATTTTTCTTAGAAGAAGGGCTAGGAACCACCATTAGTTGGGTGTAGAGGAATAAAAACCATTTTAAATCATAGATTCTAGTCATATTTTGTTTTTCTCAATCTTTATTTTTTCTCAAATAAATTTTTATCATGTAAATATGCAATTGATATTTTAAAATGAGAAGACTTTCTAAAATTTGCATGAAAATATCAAAATAACTTCCAATTATTTGATAAACTTCTTTACTTCAAATAAAGCTTCCCATTTAGGATTGACATATAATTTAACTCCAAGACCAAAATTCATTGGGAATAAACTCATGAGTATCCTTAAGTGTGATGAGCTTCCCTCTATGAGAAATTTTGGTAATATGTTTTAAAATGGTCTAAATGTCATTATTTACTATTCTATAAAAAACAAGATATATAACCTACAAAACAATAAGAAATATAATTTATGAAAACATGAAATGCTATTTACTCCTACTACATAACTCAGAGTCATTCTAAGATGATCCTAGTTAGAGCAGCTATAAAATAATATTTCAAAAGTTATCCACTAATTGTAAAAGTAAAATCATTACCTTGGAGATCTTTCAAATGAAAATCATTGTTACCCAAAACTTTAGATATCTAATATGGTCAAATCCATAATGAATTGAAATTTCATGTTGTCATTTACTTTCATCCAATTTATCCAATAGGGGAAATAAATATGAAATCATGAAAACTTTTAAGTTCAATATTTTTTCAAACCATTTCTTAACAATGCTCTAATGCTTTCTAAAATTATATAGAGCTTATGTTCGTGCATCTTATATTTGAACAATGTCTAACAATCTAGCCTGAATTTTGTCATCATTTTCCATATACTATTGCATAAAGTGATATATTATAAACTTAAGAGTAATGAGGAAAATAAACTATTGTCCACACACTAAAAATAAGGGTGAAGCCTCTAGATTCTATTTATGTCTTGTTTTTTCTACCCATCATGCATATTTCAATAATAGGTGAAATTCTATTGGTTTGATTTCTATTGATTTATTTATTAAGTCAATCAATTTTTCATTGATACAATCCACTCCATTACCTTGTAGATAATAATTTAGAGATAACTTAATAGTACTTTGATTATTTCAATCCCTTTTAGTGAATTATATAGATTTAAAATTAGGACCATTATTTGATAATAAGGAAACTTGTGTTCCAAATATGGTTAAAATATTTTATTTAAGTAATTTGATTGCATATGGTGCTCTATAAATATTTTTTGATGTAGCCTAAGTTCATATTATGCAGAAGTCCATATCTTCTCTTACAAAATTGAGTGAAACAAATGAATTGAGGTTAATAATCCCTATAAAATCTAGAGTCCATTGTGTAAAAGGATGTCCTACAATCAGAAGATGTAGACATGGTGGCATGGATTTATTTCATTAAAATGTTTTATATTGATGAGAATTTATGACATGACTATGAATTGTTAAAAATGGTAGGCCAATAGTATTATATCAAAAATATTTTATGGGTTTTATCACTCCCTAAAGGGTGTCCATTGCTTATCTTCTAATATAAGTTATCAAAATCATTTGTAACTTATTCGCTAGAAACACATCTCAAATAAGTTCCATCATAATTTTTTTGGTAAAATACCCATTTTTTGATCATATAGTGTGTTTATTTTAGAATGATTTCTCTCCATTGCTCTTTATTAAGTTCAAGAGGACATGTGCATGTAAATGAATTGTAAATGATCTAGGTATACCAATCACCATAAGCTATCTGAGATTGATTGAACTACTTGATAGAGATACATGAGTTTGTCTCTACCATTAGATAAATAATACCTTATCTTTGTACCATTTTAGTGGGTTGGATTTCTAGGTCAAATTCATAAAACTTGGCCATCTATTTGAATTTTCTTTCACTTATTTCATTATTTTCAAGGGTGGGTTTGACAACTAGAGCTAAGAAAATTCCTTAAATTTTATTGTACAAAATATAATTCATAAATTTAATCATAGCTTTAATTAAGCAATAGTTTTTCTTGTCAATTGTAGAGTATTTCAATTATTATTCATTCATATTGGCTCTCATGAAGGATATAGGATGTTCATTATCTATGACCTTTTGGATGAACACAACTATTATAGTATGTTCTAATACAAATGAATAAATACTTGGTAAGGATTAGGCTAATTAAAATCAAAGATTTTAAAATGGAGTTTTTGATATCTTTAAGTCCCTTCTTGGGTCTATATATCCACTCTAAATTTTGAATCCTATTTCAACATTGCATTTAATGGTTTCATAGTTTCCGTAAATCTTGCAATGAATTTTCTTAACAAAAATTTTCTTACCAAAAAAGGACTTAGCTCTTTTTTATTGTTAGGATATAAAGATTTTAAAATACCTTGAAATATTTTAAGGTCAATTGAATAACCTTAAATGGTGATATCATGGCCCAATAATTTATATTCATTAACCCTAAAAATACATTTCTCTAGATTTAATGACATTTCATACCTCCTAAATCTATTAAAGACTCTCTACATGTGGGAAACATAATCTACCCTATATTTAGGATATTTATTGAGATCATCCATGTAAATAATGTTGCACTTACCAATGAGTCTTTAAAAATATAAATACATAAAAATGTATAAAGGTACGACTTGTATTGATTAGTCTAAAAGGTATTTTTGTGTATGCAAATGTTCCTCATGTAGTTCTACAATTAGTTTCATATGATCATTGCTCTCTACCAAGACTTTATTGTAGCTTGAAAATCCATCTAGAAAGGACATCATTACAACTCAATAACTATTTAAATTACTTGACCTAGATAAGGTAAATAATAATTATCCATTTCTAAATCTTGATTAAGATTATTTAAATCAATGTCATCTAATTTCTCCATTATTATTTTTTTATAATAACTAGATTACCCACCCAAGTAGAATTCCTGATATGAAAAACTATTTTTATGTCTAATAATATATGAAATCATTTTTGAACGAGATGTTACAGAATGGGATTAATCGATCTTTATCTTTATTTGAATGTTTTGGTTCTTATCTTAGTGGTATGGTATGTGTGATAACTTTGGGGTGAAAAAAGTTTTGGTCTTTATAATTCCAGGCAATCACATCCTTGTATTTAGTCAATAATTATTTTAGTGTTTATTTTATTTTTTAGTACAACTCAATCTCATGTTGACAATTTGGGGATGCTCATGTATTCCTAAGTTTACCTTATCAAAATCATATTTACTATGCCAAAAAAATAGTCACCATGCCATAAAATAGATATTGCTAATCACTATAATGTGATAAAAATTAGATACCATGGGGGGTATAGAAAATATATACATTACCTCCTCTAGCTTGGAGAAATGGGGAAGTGGGTGCTAACAAATAAATGCATAGGAATAACTCCTCATGAAATTAGGTGGGGGGGGTGGGGGGTGTATTGTCTAACCACCTAGGGTCTAATATGGGATTGGTATAAAATATGTATACCTGGTAGAATTGATGAGGATAATGGGAATGATGATAGGGACAATACCAAAAAATGAAAAATTCTATATGGGTACAATTATTATTTGAACAAAGTGTGAAAAATGTGATCCTTATTATCTAGTGTGACAAATATGAATACCTCTATTAGTTTGGTAAAAATGAATTTTATCTATCTAAATGCTTCTCCATTTATTAACTCCATTTATTCTAAATTGGTGGATGAAAAAATATCATTTATTTCCATTTTTGGTTGAATTGTTTGAGATATTCCATTAGTCATGCCCAAAGAGGTGGGGAAATCCATATTTATTGACTAGGTTGAGAGAACCCTAGATAGAAGTAGGGACCTCAAACCCCTTTCTCTATATATGGGGACTGAAGTGGATGAGCACATTAAGTCCTTATGGTTGAGCCACCTGATCACTTTCCACATGGCCTACCATTATTTTTGGGGTTTTAATCTATTACATCATCTCAATCATTATGATCGACATGGAGGAAAGAGATGAATGAATTTTATTTTGGGAGAATGTTGAATAATGCACCTAAAAATATGAAATCCAAAGTTTCTTCTTATAGGTGGACATATAAAAAAAAATAATCTCTAAGATTGACATCTTGATACATCATTTTCCCATGATAATAATCACTAAACCAACTTCTAACCATATATAGATATAGGGATAGGGAAGAGGTTCTCCTTATCCCATTGATCAAGTGGACTATTGGAAGTCATCATAAATCACTCAAATGACCCCTTATCTAGATATGGGTAATTTATAAACTCGACCAATTTTCAACTATATATAGATATAGGGAGAGGGTTGAGGTTCTCCTTCCTCTCTAGAAGGGTGAGGGTGTCTATTTAACATTTATTTTACACTATATAATCCTTTAAGATGAGGGATTCCCTCTCCCTATATAATTTAAATGGGGTCAAGAGCAGCTTGGATAGAGATGGGGACCTCAACCCCCTCTCTATATATGGGGATAAATGGGGATGAATGAATTGAGTCCATCCAGTTAGGCCACCTGATCACTTTCCCCATGACCCACCACCAATTTTTGGGTTTTGATCTACCACATCATCTCATTCAATGTGGTTGATGGGGAATAAAGACATTAAATAATGTCCTTTTGTGATAGTAATGAATAATTCACTTATTGAGATGGAATCCATAGGTTTTTCTTGTAGGTGTATGTATCAAATTGAAATAATCTCTAAGATTGACACATTGATACATTAGTTTATGGTGATAATAATCACTAAATCGACTTGAATCTAAACTATGATTCAGATGAAGACTCATGAAAAATTGATTTAATTTTCATGCCATATTATATTGGTACCTTTTTCCTTTATCCCCATGGTTCTCTGAGGTTTTCATTTCTATGCAAAGGCAAACTCTATGGATTTATGACCAACCTTTTATTCAGTGATCTTGCAATGAATAAGTATTTTTACATTATAGATTTATATGGAGAGATCAAATAATTATATCATAATGGATATCTATGTGACCAAATATTCTTGTAACTCTCCCTATTGATCCTCATCTTCAACAAGAAAGCATAAAAAAAACTAACCTTTCATATAGATTTCCATAAAATAAATTTATTTTAACTCCCCACTACTATTCAAAATCCTATGTTTGGTAGCTCTCACTAGGGTTAGTATCTCATCCCAAAAGTAAAAGGGCCCCTATATATCTATATGTCTCCTCTATTAAGTGTGAAGTCACTATTCATAAACACTATTCAATATTAATGGATGAGGTGGCAATTGTGACTAGGCATGTGAGGTGGCTCCTAGGTCACGTGGCATGAACCATAGGGCATTTTTTATTGTTGGAAATGTAGGAGGCACATTTCCCCACTAGGCACATCGGTTAAAATTTTGAGTTTTCATGTGGGGAGCATGTGGGGAGCCATCTTTGACCCTTGACTTGTGGATGCATGTGGGAGACAAAAGAAAAATGATCTCATCATTATCTTTAGGCATGTTCATGTGGGGATTCTTTGTTGGAAGTCAAAATTTAATTGGGGTATATTTTGACCCTATAGTTTTCACATGGGAAATTGGGGTGTGCTATTTTAAATGCACATGAAAGAGGTCAAAAATGCATCATGAGATTCCCTTTTGAATGGTGGACCTTGCATGATGATTCCCACTTTCATTATTTATCAATAGTGATGCCACAAGGAGTGTGGTGCAATTTTATTCTCCCCCTTATTTTATCCATTATTCTTAATCTCTTTATAATTTGGCATTAAGTATGAGATGAATACTAGGTCATGTATATAAGGATTTATCTAGTTTGGTTGATGTTTGGGAAAATATTATAAGCTTCGTTAGAATTATATCAACTTGTTAAAGCTTGAATGCATTTAATATGAAGGATATTTTGAGTAATGTAGGGGCATCTTGGAATGATCATAAATGGTTTATAGGTGTCTTAAGAAGAAGCAATTTTGAATTTGGTCTTGAACTAGTTTTCCCTCTAAAAGGGCAAAAAAATCTACATAAATGTCTTAATGAGTCTAATTATGGTGTAATTGATAATTAAACATTTTAAATAACCTTTTATGGTCTCAAAAATGTCCTATGATGGATATGAAAGCATAATTCATGTTTCTGCAAGGTGGTAATCCACTACCCCATGTAGGTCTAGAAGGTTTCTTGTAAATCTTGATCAAGATTCAGTTAATAATCCTATTTTTAAGTGTCTTTGTTTTAAATAAAAGTTTGTTAGTGTGTGAAAAATGAAGTCTAGAGAGGATAAACTCTCATTCCATTCGAATGTGATGAAGAATGGACCTATAGATAGAGAAAATGGATGAAAAGGAGGATTGTGTTAAACATTTTGAGTGCATTGATAATACATGATCAAGAATAGAATCTATGTGTGGTAGAATATTTAAAGTGGTAAGAAAATTAATTAATTTATTATTGATTTTGTGTTTGTGATAAATTCATACTCTCTTTTGTGAGGCAAGGAATTCAATTAAGTTGAAATAAATCATTACTTGTGGAAACTTTTATAAGGTATACATTCATATCATTTTGTTCAAGATATAACTTAAGTATCTGATCATTGTGGAAGATTAGAAAAGGAACATGTATGAATGGATGATAATAACCTTTTTATGTTGATTAGGGGATAATGGTAAGTGACTAAATCTAGGACTATAGTCTTTATTCTTTGATAACATACAGTCTAAAATGAATCCTATAGAATAAGTTACGTTGAATGGAGATTTGTTGTGAACCATAAGGTACTGAAAGTAGTTTATTATATTCAATTAAGGTTTTAATAACATCATATAATGTTGTAAATTTAAGTGTTTAAAATATTGACAAACCCCTATTTTCTATACATGTAATGTGTATTGTGACTGTGTGTGCAAACCAAGAATGGAAAATGAGTATACAATATTTAGATGATATTTGAATGGTATTGATGTATATCAAGGTGAATAAATTATTAAATATAGAATTTTCATTATATATTTCTTAAGTTCCAAAAAATTAGGTGATTGATCAATAGCCACACAAACCCCTATTTGTATTCGATAGCTCTGTCTATACGAATAACAATTTAAAAGGCGGGAAGGAATAATGAGAATTGAATGCATGATGTGAGGAGAAATTTATATCATGAGGGAATAAATAATAACCATTATCAAATTAAAAACATATACTTGAGAGTGTAGAAAGGGGAAGGACATGTAGAAACAACCCTTACATAGTCCAAAAAGGAATACATTCAACTGAGAAATCGATGTTCTTACATAGGAAATGGATTAGATGATAAGCCTAGTATATTTATAAATATGAATGTGATGAATACCGAATTTAATAACTTTATTTGGGTCTTATAAATGTAATATATCAAACACAATGGGAATTTGTGTCTTCTTGGCCTTGACAGTTGTTGGAAACCTTGAGTTTTATGGTTTAGGCTATATCTTCACTTCTAACAGTCAAAAGTTTCCCAAAATTCATGAAAATATTGGATAAAATATATGATAATATATTTTAAGGTTTTAAAAATTTATGTGTATGGAAAGACACATGTGGAGATGACTGAGTTTTCATGCAAGTAAAATAGGCCTAGTCTAGACTGAGATAATGGAAGAAAGCTGATTTGTATGTGGAGTGGAAACCAGAGGTGAATGGGGAAGCTATAATACCATAGTGGAGCCTAAGTCATGTTTTTACTTGGATTTAGAAGATTTTATATTCTATAAATAAAGTGGTTTATGTAAAATAGGGCTACTACCTTTGTCTAAAAGAAAAGTTTCTATGGGCAAAGTAGGTGTTGTGGGTAGTTTAGAGAGAGAAAATTAGGCATAGAGGAGGACATTAGGGAGAATATCTATATAATTTTGGTATGAAATCCATATTGATGCTCTAGGAAGGTATATATAGGTATAAATATTGATGGATATATGGTGATTAATGCATGTTACATGTGTAGACACCAAAATTACATCACACACATGTGTAACTCCTTATGTAGAAACCCCCCTTGAGCCCGTCTTAATAATTATACTTCCTAATCCATGTCTTCATCTCTCACACATTTAATTAATTTAAAATATTTAATTAAGCTAATTAAAAACTACTTATACCACCTTACCTAGTGACCTCATCCTAAAACTAATTCCTACCCTCTAAGTCACCTTAAGACTTAGTCCCCTAATCCTAACTACCCATGACTTGTTCTCACCCCAAACATAAATTCCTAACTAACTATGTCCTTCTTAACCTTGCATTTATACCATTTCCTAATGGATACCACCCTTGGTAGGAGAAATAATAGAAAATATTCTAAAAATAACCCTTATACCTATTCTTGTGCCATTAACGTCGGTCAACCCACAACCTATGTCAGTGGGATCGCCTATGTTAGTTACTTAAGCCAAATTCCAACCTAATATTCAGGTCATCAAAAATTAAAAAAACTCAATCATTCACATATAGGCTTTAGCATTCAACTTTCTATATCCTAGCTTATCATTACTCTACATAAATCAATCCAAATTAGGGATTGATATACTGCATAAGCTTGGATTCTTCTGAACTGATAGCACATGATTATCTTTTTATTCACCTATTACTTCAACATGCCCCACCAGATCCATCTATCTATTACTCATGGTTCATCTATTTTCACTAGTTAAGTATATCACTATGTCTGGTATATCCTTTAAATAGTCATTTTATAGTTACTTTACATTATACTATTTATCATTTTATGAACATCCTAACTCTCCCTATGGAGGATTTGTAAAACTCCACCTATTTCGCTCTTCTTCAAACATACCATCCCTTTATCTAGACCAACTTGAGTCTTACCCACTCCCTTACAACTCTTCTCAACCTCATAAAACTTAACCAACATCTAACTCCCAACTCAAAAATGCCTCCTATAACCCATTGAGAACTTACTACCCCTACCAACATCGGTCACATAATTGACATCAATCACATAACCAATGTCGGTCGTATATCCTTATCGACATCAACAACCTAAAAAACATTGGTGACTGTGTATTTCCACTAACCTCATTGAACCTACCTAAATAACCTCCAAAAACATAAACAACTCACATTACTTGCACTGTGTCACTCTTTGCTGCACTTAGATTGAAATAATGTTATGAAAATATCTCTTAATCTCTCTTTCATTTTGTTATTCATTACCATTTTGTTTCAAAAAGTGGGTTGTCATCCCTAAGAAAGTTTGACACTTCTAAGAACAAGTGCATACCTTGGTAGCCGACTCATATATTTGCTAAGAAATAATTTTGGTGTTAGTGTTTTCTTATTCATAAGTAGTCCTCCCTAGCCAAATAGGAGTGATCAAAATCATATGGATATGGTGCACAAACAATATGGGTTCTCTCTAATCTCTAATCCCTACCCTTCATCATTGTTTCTCCTTAAACATCAAATAGATTCAAAATTTAGTGAAACATTTCTAGCACACCTGATGGGACCCTAGAGTTTTCCTTGTGTTCATTACTTGTTTTAAGCATTCATATAGGTGAATTATAGTGAAAATTTCATTCCTTTCATTTTCTTAGAACTCTTTCTCCTCAAAATGAAATATTCAACATTTTCTTTTCTGTTTAAAGGAAATAAACTAAAATTTCTTCTTCCTTGCCACTCTTATCTTTCTTTTGCTTCTAAAAGAAAATTATCATTTTTATTAAAAATTATAAATAATATCTTATTTATCTCTTTCTTGCATTCACATTAGGATAGTGAAATTCATTCTCTTCTCCTATTTCATCATTTTTGCACTCAAATCAAAACACTTCAACTTGGGGTTTAAAACTTACTGCACTTCATTATTTGCTTGTTGCATATTAGCTCACCTAGTTAATTACAAGAATTATGAATGAATTGTAGTACACCAATGTTACCCAACCATATCACACTCAAAAAAATAAACATATAAACTCACCTAAGATAAGGCCCATTGGGATTTCATCACTTGGTGGATCACCTTACCCTACCCAACTATCTTACTTGGATTTCACCACCAAGGGGAGAACCCACTCTATTCTCTTATAGAGTATAAACTCTAGGCATAATGTATATTTTGGCTAAGCATCCCAACATGGCTTCAGGTCTATGAATTGTATGGAGAAATCTCCTATAACATACCACATACCTAGTCTAACATAGATTTCCTCTTGAGCACCAAAATAAACTTGAAACTAG
The DNA here is from genome assembly GCA_037957365.1 of Torreya grandis. Taxonomy (NCBI): domain Eukaryota; kingdom Viridiplantae; phylum Streptophyta; class Pinopsida; order Cupressales; family Taxaceae; genus Torreya; species Torreya grandis. The sequence continues at coordinate 550,621 of JARHVA010004343.1, read as the reverse complement.
CTCTAGATTTCTTTTTGGTACCTTTGATAACCAAATTCTCTTCTCACCATATGATTAAGGAAAATAATCCAACACGAGACTAAAATTAATCTCTAGGAGTTAATAATTAGTTGTTGTATGTTCTTTTTTTGCTTTTCTATTGCCTTCTATATTTTGGAGTTGGTAAGAACTTTTTCCATTGATTTACAAAATCAACACCATTTATAATACTCAGGATGTATAACCTATTATATCAAGTTTTTTGAGTGTTCATCCTCCTCATAGAGACCTCTTACATCCTCTATTTTACCCATGTTTTACCTCTATGTTTATAAAAAATTGGATTTTTTAATCTCCCAAGACTCCGTAGTGATTGACATCGGTTAAACCCATTGACGTCGATAGAATTTAACCTATCAAGGTCAAGTGACTAACGTCGATGGCTATGTAATTTTAGTTTGCTCAAAATAACAAGCTAAAACAACCTACTTACCTACACTCAAACCTAGTTTTTCCTTATTCTGTCACTAATATAGAATATTAATACTATTTATACTTCTTCTTGCATGGTATTGAAATGAAGCCAAGCCAAAATTCTTGTCAATTACGCAAGCTAGAAACCACTTCCACCTTCCCCTCTTATTGTTGATTCTATCATGGAGCATACTTTAGATACAGATCATACTCCTAGCCCCAACCAAATTCCCATTGTTCCTAAACTAGATCAAGATTTTGTTACATTTCTTGATCATAATGTGACAACCCTTTAGCATTACCTTGTCATGAGCTAAACCTGCAATTCTTTGGGTGACCCACTATATGGTATGCTAACTTATCTAATGGAGACAACCCCAATTTCAACTATCTTTACTATGTTACCCATGGTTAATCAAACCACTACTTAGATAAGTAACCCAACCATAAATAATGTCCAAAGTTCAGCATCACCAATTGCTCAATCCCACCTAAACCCTAGCATGAATTCCCTACTTTCACAACCACAAGTAGTTCAATCAAGTCTAACCCCATTTCAAAATTTGGTAGTATCCATCCTATATAATCTCAAACCTATCATTATGTGAGTTATGAATCACCCTTCACCCAGTATAACCATGCCAACGACCCAAAGTATAATAAAAACATCCAACCAAAGCATAGTCTCTAACCAATAGGACAAGCACCTTTTGTTTCCACCCACTAGCCTATGACTCATTATCCACATGACTACAATAGGCTATATCATACACTCCCTCTACCTCTTATTAGGTTCCATATAACTTATGGGTATCTCCCAAACCAATCCTCCTCTAGACCTCATTAATATTTGATAGATAAGATGTCTAATCTAGAGACATTAGTGTCATGTTCAAAAATGTGTTATCTTATGATCAGATATACAATGAGCCCATCCATCCTTCTATGCCTATAATCCCTTATCCAAGCCAATGGGAACTCCCAAAATTTAATCATTTTTAGAGTAAAGAGGACCCACAATAGCATTTGTGAGAATTTAGACATGCTTGTTATTGAATTGGGCACAATGATGTGTTACTACTTTTCACCTTTTGTATGTCTCTTTTGAGTGATACTCTAGATTGGTATATATCTATAACTTGGCACTCCCTTTTCTCATTTACCCAAATCATGAAAATATTCCTAGACCATTTCTCTATCAACATTTATAAAAAGGTTTCTATTACAGACCTTTATTCTATTAGACAATTTGATGATGAGTCTATCATAGATTTTGTCACTCACTAGAAAGGCTTAATCAATCAAGGCTCCTTCTCTTTACCACAACTTGAGCTTAGTGATCTCTTCTCAAGGGCATGTGCTAAGAACTTTTTATCCACACTACAAGTACAAAATTTTTTCACATTTGATGAAGCCTTTACAATGGCATAAAAAATCAAGATTCGAGCTATAAATGAAGATAGAGTTAAGTTGTGCAGTAAGAACACCAATTCCAAATCAAATGACTCCTCTTCTTCTAAAACTTCTCCTTCTAGCCAAAAATATAAAATCTCCACCAATGCAGTGGTCATTAAATCATCTTCTTCCACAACCACAAACCAACCTAATTCCTTGACTTCACAAAATCTGACCAAGCAATTCCAATAATGATATGAACAAAGATAATACACTCCTATTGGGGAGTCATATACTTCTATTTTGGAAATAATATTACAATAAAGAGCCATAACCCTTCCTCAAATAAAGTGTCTTATATAGTTTAACCCCTCCTATCCTATTTTAACTTTGTATAAGGAGGATGTGTTTTGTAGCTACCATCGAGTAAAAGGTCATAATTCTAATAACTATAAAACATTCAAGAACATTGTTCAAGACATGCTTGACATAGGTGATCTCATCTTAGATAACCCTAATGTTCCTACTAATGAAAATATGGATGTATTTAAATAGCCTTTTCCTAACCATTCACATAATCAAAATATTGTTTAGACCAAGACTAATAACTCATGTGATAATAATATCCATATAATTAATATGGTCTTTCTTTTACCTCCAGTCCAACTCTCCCACAACAAGAGGCACCCATTTTACCTACTTCTCCCACAAAAAAAATGGAATTTAATTTTACTATTCTTCCTCCTTAGGTAGAAGAGCCTACTTCACCCATTCCATTCCCATGTGAGGAAGAGCCTCCTTTACCACTCCTTTTGCCATAAGAGGAGCTTGTATTGCCAGTTCCTTTTTCACCAATGTTACTTATCTTCTTACCACTTCAGGACCACACCTTACCCATTCCTCAACTAAATGTTGAGGGGAGAATCATTCCTGTGTTATACCTTCTAGAGGAACCCTCTTTTCCTACCTCTCTTCCACTGATAGAAATTAGTACCCCATCCACTCCTCCTTTACACCTAGAAGAGCTAGTGTTATCTACTCCTACATTAGATGAGAGACCTATTGTGCCTACTCCAATTCAACCAATTTTACCACTTATTTTACCTATGGAAGATCACACTTTACCTATTCCTCACCCACATGTTGAGGGATAAATTATTCCTATGATCTACCCCCTTGAGGAGCTTTCTTCGCCTACCTCTCCTCCACCCATGGAAGACCATGCCTCTTCTCCTATCTCTATCGAAGAAGACCTTGTTATGGCTCTTTCTCATCTTTGGATTGAGGTAGAAGAGGACAAAAATTTACATTTTTCTCAATCACCTAAGTCTTCTAAAGAATCAACCATAAGGCCTATGTTAACTTCATCTAAACCCTTCTCGTAGTTAGTGAAAAGTTTAGAATTTCTTAACTCCACAAAGCTAGATAATGTGGCATTTTGAGATCAATTTAAAACTCCTTATCCTACACAATGAGTATCAACCTTTAGCACCAACCCTCTCACTACCCTTTACCCCAAGGTCTTTGCAAAAGTTAGAGCCTCTTCACCAAAATCACCAGAAGCTCATCCTTCTGGATTAGAGCCCTCACCCTCATAGACATCTGTCACTTTAAAGTAGATCAAGTCTTTAGGCATTCACCCAGTCTCTAACCTGATTTATCCACATGTGAAATTATATCTAACTCTCCAACCAAAATTTGGAGTTTCTTGACCTAAGCTATAGAAGAATGTTAAGATTCCTAGATCTTGCCGATCCTTTCCTCTTCCACCCTCAACTTTACCATCAATTTTGGGACCACATCCCTCTAATTTAGTTGGATTATCATCAATCCAAGTGAAAAAAAAGGCTAAGTTACCTCCACTACTACCTCTACCACCTATTAGGCCTTTCACATCTAACACCATGACACCTACCACCAATAAAATTTTAGAAAAACACATGGCTCCACCACCACCTAGAAAGGTGCCATGCAAAATCAGCCCCATGACTCCTAAATTAAAGAAGTTGTCCACTCATATTAAAATAATAAGTAATATCCCACTCGTATGCTCTCAGATATTTTTCTTATGACATTTGTTGTAATCCTCCATAAATACTCTTCCTCCCATTAAGCCTTATAGCCCTCTTAGACTGAAGCCATCTTGGTTCGATGATACACAAGTGTGTCTATATCATCATTCACTTGGACATAATATTGAGAGTTATAAAGCTCTCATGACAATAATTCAACAATACTTTGATGTCCATACTCTCTTTTTTGATACTCCCATTAGCATTCCTACTATTTTAACCCTGGCATCCACAATTCCTCATATCATTCCACCTAAATTCAAACCCAAAGATGTTGTCATACCCCCTTTTCCACCTCCTTTACTTATGTTTCATATCAACATATTTAATGTGGAAACGAGATCACAAAATCAAAAGGATAAAGGTAAGGAAAAGGTCACTACCCCTTGGGCTCATCCCTTTTCCAAAGACACTCCTCCAAATCTCATGATTTCCATCTTGAGTATCTAAAACCAACATCTTCATAAGTTATTCAAAGCTCGATGGTGAAATAACTTCACCAAACCCTATGAAAATGTCCTTGTATGAGTTTATCCAAAACTCACCCCAAAACCATCAAGCTTTGATTAGTGCCTTGCAATCAGTTGAGGTACACCCTGATGATCCCCAACCTCTTATAGCTTTGGTCAAATCTCTTAAGACTATATCCCTGATTTCCTTTAGTGATTCAAAATTTCCACTTCAACACCCTAAAGATTAGGATTCTACCCTTTTGTATCACCACATATATCAATCAAACTCATGTCAAAAGAGTCATGATCGATGGAGGAACTAGTATTAATATTATCTCCACCCATGCCTATAAATAACTATCCCTTCCCAAAAATTACATCTCTCAAACTGACGTGGTACTCCACTCATTTAATGACACCATAGCTACTATGGTGGGTGCTATTGTCTTACATATCCACATGGGTCCCCACATAATTCCTAAGCTCTTCTATGTTGTATAAGGAGAGTTCCAATATAACATACTACTTGGATGACCTTGGATATATTCTATGGCATGTGTGCCCTCGAGTTTGCACTACTACATCAAGTTTGAGCATGATGGACAAGTGCATATTATTCCCACCAACCCAACTCCTTTCAAAACAAGCAATATGACTTATAGTCCCAATGATGTTCTCATTCCATTAAAGACATCATCTTCTCTACATGATAGTTCTAAAGCTTCCACAAGTTCTACTACCCTGATTACATAGATACAAATGGCACAAATTCCTAATAAAGACCCCATGGAGGAAAATTTCAAGCATTTTTTGCTTAGATAATATCATTTGTTGAGACTCAACATGTTGAGTATGGAAATATTCATATGCACCCCAATTATGAACACTGTATTAGGATGGTTGTCCTATATGGTCCCCCTAACCTGTAGAGTAAAAAATACTCAACGTTTCATTTTGATTTTCATTCACGTAATCCAAATTTTGTCCCTGAACACTTTGGTTCTAGATGGTGAATTTTTGACTCAGAGCACTGGTTTGAATTTCTTTGTGCCTCAATTTTGTCTAAGTGTCAAAATCAAGTGGAAGCTACCAAGTGTCATTGTTCGAGGCACTTTTCATAATTTCAATAAGTACTATGAAATGTGTCACGTGTCCCATAGTAACTCAGCAGATCAAAACAAGTGTCAACATTTGTGTCTCAAGTTTCTTATACTTTTTGAAGGCTTATTTCCAATAAGCTTTCTCAGGATCAAGTAGAGGGTGCCAGGTGGAAATCATGGAAAGTTTCAATGTGCTTTTCTAAAAGTAATGGAAGATGCCACATATCCCTAGCTGAAGATAATGGAAGCCAACACATGTCAACCTCCAAATTATCCTCACTAAGTTTCATTGATAAGTAAAAACTATGGTGGGTCCCAGGTTCTATTTCTGAGGCAAGTGGAAGTCACCAAGTGTTGCCATATATGTAAATATGAAATAAGGCCCAAATGTTTCTATAGAATAGATAGAATGATGTAGAGACTGAAAAGTGTCACCTTTTTTAGGATTCTCAAAGGGTAGTTAAGAGCAGCGGAGACCACCACATGTCCTTTGTTTAAATTGCACAGAAAGTGCCACCTATCCCTGTTCTCTTTTTGAAGTTGCTCAGACAAGAAGTGCTTTGGGTCCCATTTTTTTATAAAAGTTGTTTAAGTTTTAGAGAAGTGGATGGTGACAGATGTCAAAGACCAAAAACTTCTAAGCGAAGATATAGTAAGAGTATAGGATATGTGGAACGTGCCGTGTGTCTTTAGTAAGTGCCGTGGAACAAGCCAAGTGTTAGTTTTTGGTGCCTCCAAAATAAGAAAAAGGTTTTAAAGTAAAATAGGGGAATCAACCAAGTGTCATCTTCTGTTTGATAAAAGGGAGCATCTTGTGTATCTGTTTTAGCCAATGAACTCCAGGAAGGTGGAATGTTTTAGAATCTAAGAAATATCTTTTGTTAGACACTTCTAGTTCACTTAGAGTCCAGTTGGGCCATTAGATTGGGAACACACAGACAATCTGGAGCAAATCCAATGCTATAAAGAGGGGTGTAGAGATCACCAAAAAGGGGGAGGAAAAGAGGGGGGAAGAATTTTTGGAATTTATTTTCTATGGCCAGTAATATCATTTGCCTTTGTTCTATTTTCTCTAGTGAGAAAGTTTATGTAACTGTGCCTTTTATGTGACTTGAAAATTGAGAAGACTGAGTTATGTGCCTTTGTTGATAGTTTTTGTGTTATTGCAAGAATTGTCTAAAGTTGTGAGCCTTTGATTCTAATGTTTTCATCTTTTACATTGATCATGCATTGACTTCTCTTTAATGTAATTGAATCTTGAAAATAGCTTCACTGTGCTTAGAATTAAGGGTTGAATTAAATTCAGGTGCATCACCATAGTTAGAGTTTCTTTCATTGCATTTGTGTTTCTATTCAATTTCTATCCCTTTTCCTCAAAATACTTTTGATATAAAGAAGATCTAGCTTCTTTAAAATTTGGAGGTCATTTCAGGTCTCAAGTCCAACATTCCTAAAACTTCCCATTGTTGGTGTTGGAAACAGTGCAATTTTAATCATCAACAATTTTTGGCACGCCCAGTGGGACACCAACCAACACTTTTTTGGAAGTTTCTTTCAAGAAAGATGTATACAGGGAGCTACAAGGAGTCAAAACTATCAACCAATAACAATATCTCAATCTTCTATTGCCACTGATTATTTGAAAGAATCAAAGTTATCAAGAAATCATCATTCGGTATGTATAATTTTGTTACTCAAAATTATGGGTCTTATGCCCCTTCATATATTTTTAATCAAGCTTAGGTTTCTCATGGAATCATCTCAAGCAACAAGGATGCATATGGTTATGAGTTTTGCCCTTCACAGGTCTAATATGACCAGTCTCAGCCCTATCATGAGCTATATCAGTCTTATGCCTAGTCTTCCCAATATATCATGTCTCATACTCGACCTAATCTCGTTTCCACTTTTAAACAAGCACTGCTGGGATATAAAAAGCATGTATTAGAGCTTGACAATAGAAGGGGATGTGGCCAAGAAATCCCTGATCATGTCATCCATCAAGTAAGAAATCTACTAGATCTAGTTAAAAGTGAATGGGCCCCCATTGAAAGAGCAAATTGGCAAAGGCTTACAGATGAGATGTTAGATGTGAGTGGTTTGATTGCATCTTTGGAAGAGAATCTGAGTATTCATGAGAGTCAACCTTACCAAGTCTATCAACCTATATATCCACTGCCCCAAGTTTCATCTCAGACATATGCAGCCTCTGCTCATGAGCTAAGTCTAACCTGTCAAGGTCATTTCCCCAATCACGATGAGGAAAGTTCTGAAATAGTAAGTTTGGTGTTTAAGGAAAATCTTTATAAACAAATTGAATTGAAAAATATTCAAAAGTAGCAATCTATGTTGGTAGCAAAGGAATTAGAATCCAAACCTTCACTTCCCCTTCACCTTGCAACCCGTCTTCCCAAGGGAAAAGTTCTAAATCTAACGTCATGAGTTGGGAACAAACAATGGAATCATGGGGCAGAAGGGAGGAGAAAGACATTGTCCAAGAGTGTGAGGTACAAAATTAAGCTAGTTCCTTCAAGTCCATCCTACCCTTCCTTAAGAATCTTCTTGTTTTTCATTGCAACCTTCATGCACTCCCCACTTATCTGATGATTCTTAAGAGCTCCAAAAAAGACTCTTTCAAGAAAATCTAGCTAAGCAAATTGAGGAATTAGAGGAAAAAATAAGATTGCTTAGTGAAAGAGAGAAAGAGCTTTCAGACCTTAGAAGGGAGCCTACACCAAAAGATCCCTCTTATACCAATCCTCAGGTCTCTCAGCATGATATCAAGATTCTAAGTTAGAAGAAGGAAAATCATGAACTAGATAAGAACCTTGAAGAAGATAAAATTGCTGACTCTTTCCAAGGGAAAAGTTCTAGAACTAAGGTCATGAGTTGGAAACAAATAATGGAATCATGGGGTAGAAGGGAAGAAGAGAAAAGTTTTGCTCAAAACCTTGAAGAAGTCGAGGCTACTCTTACTCATGGTGATAATCAAGTAGAAGATCTTGCATTTGAACACACCCCATCTACACCCCTCTAAGAGAGATATCAAGCTACATCTGATATAGATGAAGTGATGGACAAATGGAAAGAAGAGAATCATTCGATTCTAGCTCAAGAATTATCTCCTCTTCCGTATATGTATAACCATTAGTCTTCCACTTCATCCCTTTTCAAAGAGGAATATGATTTGGAAGAAGCAAGTAAGGAGGAGTGTGCTCAGCTCATGGATGGTTAAGGAGATTTCATAAGTGCCAAAGAGAAGGAGATCACTATAGGTGCACCTTTTGATGAACAAGAGAAAAAGTTATAGGCTTTTACCTCTATCTCTAATGAGGAAAATATAATTTTTGATCCTTTTCTCACCTTGCAAGATGTTATTACAAAAGATGGACACTTCCTTGATGATATTTTGAATGACTTGTTTGAAGTCATTGAGGTAGATTACACTATTCTTCAAGGAGGTTGCAAGCTGGTTTCAGGTGGAGAAGGCAGCATTGAGACTTAAATAAATACACAAAATTGCTGTAAACTATCAGGCTTATCCATTTAAGAGGTTGGTAAAATTGAAGATGATATTTTTGAAGTAATCAAGGAGGATGATCATGAAATAGAACTTGAGCATGAGGCAAAAGGAGATAAGCTAAAAAATGATGTATATCAAAAGACACAGTGTGGAGAGCCAACAGACATTGATTTCTTGATGAGACACGATAGCATAAAGAACCATCATTTAATAATCTTTAAATAACAAGAAGAGTATGTATATGTTGGGGACATGTTTGACTCTGATTCATTCGGATGTAAGCAAGTTAAGGTGGCAAATGAGAAAATCAAGTCACTAGAGCTTCATCCCATTCAATCACTTATTTGTCATCATAAGTTTCCTTGTCATAAAGGATACTTCAGAAATCTTCCCTTTGATCTGGGAGGTAGGCAAATATACCCAGTTAATGTATTATAGTTAGATAGTTTCCTTTCCTTATTGCTTTGTTTTCCTAGTTTTTCCTTCCCAATTTTTATTTTAAATAAATGTTCTTTGAACACGTGTTCACGGCTCAGAGTCTTTTAAAAAATTTCAAAATTCTAGACACACTAAATCTCCCCAAAATCTCCAGCATTTCCCAAGGTACCTTGTGCAACCACTTTCATAACGTGTCTTACTCATTGTCATATGAAGATTTATTAAGATTTACTAATGGTTATTTGAGTTTAATGCCATTTTGAGACTCGATGGGTCAATAAATACTTCAAAAAAAATTTAAAGATTACACTGTCTTAAACATTCCTACGTCTGCAAGAAAATTCTTGCTACATGCATTTTTAGTTCCTAGCAAACCTGCTTAAGCAAAAGTGCCTTCTATATTGCAAAAAGTTTCATACCTGTTACCATAGTTTACTAGTTTCAAGAATAGATATAAGTATGGAGGGAGAACAATCTTTGCAATAGGGGTCTGGGATTTATGAATCCATTGATAAGCTTCTCACAAGAAAATCATATGCTTCGGCCCTTGCACAACCATTAAAGACCTACCCACAGACCAGAGTCCTTGAAGTTGGTCAAGCAAGTGACCTGGCAAAAGTAAAAGACTTTGTAGATGGAATCATGGATCCAATTCTTCAAAGAACTAGTTGCAAAACTCTCAGAGAAGGGGCACATCAAAGGTGTCTTCAAAGGGCCAAGGTGGGACAATACGAGACATTTGCGATGAGGATGTGGACTTCCCAACTGGCACAATTCATTGTCCCAAGTGTGCATCCATGCCCTGATTTGGTTGAAATATGCACTAAATTGTTTCATCACCTTCAAATACCATACAATAGGGTCCATTCACAATGCAAATCACACTACAGGCTATCAGAGAAATGTTGGCCCTGTATCATGATAAGACAGCTATGTTTCCCACCATTGATAAAATGTAGAAAATGTGGGCAAACATCAATACTCAATTGAGGTTCTTAAGATTTGAATTGTAATTAGGTGATGATGATACTACTATGCCAACACTGCTTGTAATGAGAGCCCAATTTGCACAAGCTAGCCAAGATGTACTGTCTATGATGGCTTTCATTTTTAGAATGAAAGATGATATGACCGTATATGGAGAACAAATGGCTATCCTCTTCAGGTTGAGAATTGTCAACAAGACTCAGGAATATTGGCTTGATTTCTCTGAGCAGATTGCATATTCCATGGTGGAATAACTTTCCCAGTTCAAATCAAAAGGGGTTTTTAGGTACTCTTCTTATTTGTTTCACCTTATGTTGTATCAAAACTTTAGTATCTTTTCCCAACATATGTATCTTAATATGTATGACCCAAGTTTTGATCTACAAAGGACCACTCCTGTGTCTGCATATACACATATTTTGTCAAAAAATAGTGACCCATATGAGTTCTAGGAACTATTTGTTACCCCTAATTTTTATCACTTGAGGCCTGAACTAGTTATAAATAAACTATTTCCAGTTATTTCAAACCTTATGGCCAATTGCCTGATTCCTTGTGATTTTTTTTGGATCCCACCATACAATTATTAGAGTCGATGGTTTTTGTGGGGAACCAGTATTGCTACCTAAGATTTTAACTCTTAGGTTAGCATTCTTAGAGGTCACCAGGCAGGTGTCAGTGGTAGATAATGAATATGGCTCTAGGAAGAGGAAGAGGAAAATGTATGATCTCCCATGGATGACAAACAACATGACACTTGAGGCCAGAGATGTTGAGATTATTTTGTTTAGAAAGCTAGCCTTCCTAGGTTTCCTTCTAATTGAAGATAAATGGGTATATGACCCAAATGGTTTCTTAGCTTCATGGATCAGAACTAATAGGGTTGTTGCCAAAATTACACATGAGGGTCACCCCTTTTGGGAAAAAAGGAAAAATCCTAGGGAGGATATTCCTAAGTTTTATGTTGAATTGATGGATTTGCCTCTTCAACAAAATAGACCATGGGAAACCTTCTATGTTAAGCAAAGGGATTTTGACCCCAAAATCAGAATGACTTCTAGTTTAAGAAGGGCACTAAAGAATAAAGATTGGGATGTTGAGAAAATAGAAGCCTATTGGAAATATAGGCAAGAAATTTGTCAGACAACTCATTCTTTTGGAAACATGGACTTGAATGAGAAATGGGAGGAACTTTGGGATGAATTCCATCTATCTCCTCTATCTATCCCTAATACAAGCAATTTTTTGACACAGGGTGATGAGCCAAAAGCTAGAGCAGGATCTAGCCAAACATCACAGGCCCCAAAGCAATCCTCAGCTATAGTCACTGTAACTACCTGGCCCCAACCTCTCAGTGCCATTGAAAAGCAAAAGAGTGTGGTATCTTCACCATCAAAAAGTTCTCAACATTTACCACTAGAAACAGTGATAAATGTTGAAGAGAAGGAGGCAAAACCAATAGAAGAAATGCCAAAGAAGTGAAAGAGGCTGAGGTTTTAGCTTGATTTAGAGGAGGGGGTGGAACCCTCACAACACCAACCATAGAGCACTTCGGTTTCTCCTAAGGTCAGTGTCGTTTATCCTTCTTCTTCTTCTTCTTCTCAATCTCTCTCTTCTTCTATTGGGGTAACAATTCCATCTAGCCAATTAATATCACCTACCAGCTCTGATATACCCATTTCTAATTTTTCCCCACATATTCATACTTAGGCTTTATCATTACCTCACTTTTCTCCCTCTGTTCCCAAGAAACTACCTCCCTAGATTGCCCATAGCCAACAATTGGCTATTCCATATGGTTTGCCACAAGGTCATCCTTTTGCGGGTGGGTACATTACCTCTCCGTCTACCTTCCAAATTTAAGCAGATGTTGCTAGGAAGGTGAGGGAGGCTCGAAGAGAGAAAAAGAGGATCAAGGATAATAAGGCCTTGGCTACACCACATCTGAGGTCACAATTTGACCCAATTCAATAGCAACTGACGGTGACTCATTTGTCACCAAATATAATCAAGCCAAGTGAGCAGATGTAGCCAGAAGACTACAAAATGAATGCAGTGGCCATAGACATGTCCCTATTCAGACCACAAGACAAAATTGAGCTACTAACTGAATCTACTCCTATAGTTTTTGAAGTTTACTTGAAAATATCAAGGAAGCTACAGAAGATGGAGGCTGATCTAGCCAAAGAGAAGGCAAACTATAGCAATTTGACCATAGAAATCGATACAAAGGATAATGAAATAGAGAGTCTAAATAAATAGTTACAAGATATTGTTTCTCTTCAGACTCACCAGGTGATCCAAGCCCAAAATGATTCCTTAAAATTAGGGCTAATGCAGGTAAAAGATGCAGTGATGACCCTAAGGCGAGAAAAAGTAGCATTACAAGAAAAATGTGAGGAAATCTTGCTACAGGTTACTCAATTGCAACAGAAGCTACTGAATGAATAGAATAATACCACAGCTATATAAGCCCAATTTAAAGTCAAGCGACAAAGGGTAGAGCAATTAACACTTGAGCTAGCCAATAGGCCAAAGAATGTAGGGGTGTTAAATTTGGTAAAAGAGCTTTATGAATCAATGTGGAAAAGAATCTTTGCAGAGATTATTTAGCTCAGACCTTCTCTCACCTTTCTACTAAAGGCACGAAAATTGTGCAAAAAGGTGGAGACTTCAGTTGAAGACACTCTAGCTAATGTTTCTAGGAGAGTATTGGACTCTGAAACATTGCTGCAAAAGCTTTATGATGCAACTAATGGAACATTGTCAATAGTAGGAATTAATGACAGAATGGTCACTACTAAACAAGTAAATGAGGTTATCAATTACAACTCTGCAACAATCAATTACAGAGAGCTTCTTGATGTAATTAAAGAAGGAATTAGTGAAATGAAACAACACATTGAAGACCTAGTGCAATTAGGTCTTCCTTCTCCATTTCCTGATGACAACACTGTGCTAATGATTGATGAAATTAAACCGTTGTTATTGGCTAAGCAGAATGATCAGGCAATTTTTCAAGATTTAAGGGATGATTCATCAGTACCTAAAGTAGAAGCTATTTTGATTCCTGTTTCCCAGCTTGAATTCAAATTGAAGGCTATGGTTTAGATTTTGTAGAATTTTTCACACAAGGATATTATCAACCTTGATTTAGCCTTCAATGAATTACAAAATAAGTAGGGGTTATCTGGTGATGAATGGTCTACCTATCAAATAACTTTATTGAAGCTGTGATTTTTTTTGTCATTTTGATCATACAGGAGTTGGAGATTCTTTTTGAGAAAGCTCAAATGTCCTTTGGGTCACCAATAACTATAGAGTAAAAAATACTCTACGTTTAATTTTGATTTTCATTCGCGTAATCCAAATTTTGTCCCTGAACACTTTGGTTTCAGATGGTGAAGTTTTGACTCAGAGTGCGGGTTCGAATTTCTTTGTGCCTCAATTTTGTCTAAGTGTCAAAATCAAGTGAAAGTTTCCAAGTGTCATTGGCCGAGGCACTTTTCATAATTTTAGTAAGTACTATAGAATGTGCCATGTGTCCCATAGTAACTCAACGGAGCACAATAAGTGTCGACATCTATGTCTCAAGTTTCTTATACTTTTTAAAGGATTCTTTCCAATAAGCTTTCTCAAGATCAAGTAGAGGGTGCTAGGTGGCAATCATGGAAAGTTTCAATATGATTTTATAAAAGTAATGGAAGATGTCATGTATCCCCAGCTAAAGATAATGGAAGCCACAATGTGTCAACCTTTGAATTATCCTCACTTTATTTCATTGATAAGTAAAAACTATGGTGGGTCCCAAGTTTCATTTTTGAGGCAAGTAGAAGTTGCCAAGTGTCACTATCTATCTAAATATGAAATAAGTCCCAAATGTTTCTATAAAATAGATAGAACAATGTGGAGACTAACAAGTGTCACCTTCCGTAGGATTCTCAAAAGGTAGCTAAGATTAGTAGAGACTACCACATGTCCCTTGTTTAAATTGCATGGAAAGTGCCACCTACCCCTATTATCTTTTTGAAGTTTCTTAGACAAGAAGTGCTTTGGGTCCCATTTTCTATAGAAGTTGTTTAAGTTTTGGAGAAGCAGACAGTGACAGATGTCAAGGACCGAACACTTCTAAGCGAAGATATAGTAAGAGTATAGGCTATGCAAAACATGTCGTGTGTCTTTGGTAAGTGCCGTGAAATAAGCCAAGTGTTAATTTTTGGTGCCTCCTAAATAATAAGAAGGTTTTCAATTAAAATATGGGAATCAGCCAAGTGTCCTCTTTTGTTTGATATAAGGGAGCATCCTGTGTATCTGTTTCAGCCAATAAATTATAGGAAGATGGAATGTTTTAGAATCTAAGAAATATCTTCTGTTAGACACTTCCAGTTTAATTAGAGTTCAATTGGGCTATTAGATTGGGAACACACAGACAATTTGGAGTGAATCCAATGCTATAAAGAGGGGTGCAGAGATCACCAAAAAGGGGGAGGAAAAGAGGGGGGAAGAATTTTTGGACTTTATTTGCTATGGCCAGTAATATCATTTGCCTTTGTTCTATTTTTTCCAGTGAGAAAGTTTGTGTAACTGTGCATGTTTCTGTGCCTTTTATGTGACTTGAAAATTGAGAAGACTAAGTTCTGTGCCTTTGTTGATAGTTTCTATGTTATTGCAAGAATTGTCTAAAGTTGTGAGCCTTTGATTCTAATGTTTTCATCTTTTACATTAATCATGCATTGAATTCTCTTTAATGTAATTGAATCTTGAAAATAGCTTCATTGTGCATAGAATTAAGGTTTGAATTAAATTTAGGTGCATCACCATAGTTAGAGTTATTTTAGTTGCATTTGTGTTTCTATTCAATTTCTATCCCTTTTCCTCAAAATACTTTTGATATAAATAAGAGCCAGCTTCTTTAAAATTTGGAGGTCATTCTAGGTCTCAAGTTCCACATTCCTAAAACTTCCCATTGTTGGTGTTGGAAAAAAAAAATTTTAATCATCAACATAACCTTCAAACTAATTTCACATATAGGGGAATTGATCACAATCCCACTATCGACGATCCATCCTCTTTGCCACAACCATTTACCTGTGACTTCTCTTTCTTGGGCAAGCCTAGATTTTCTCACACCAATATTTATAGGTGTGCCTAGAAAGGATTTGGTTTGGGTCATTATGAGTAGGGTATTCATACACCCATTGAATATCACACCATCAAAACCATTGAAAATTTTAAAAATTGGCATGGAGTGGGTTATGATTAACTAAATAAACGCACCAAAAATTCTCATATACCAATTATCGAGGAGCCAATATCTGCTTATCCATACTTTCCTCCACCATCACCTACCGAATCAAATGTATCTATACCTCCTATTTTTTCTTCAATAAATTCCATTCATTTGGGGCCCCTCACCTATCACTGGGGTAAGGAAATAAGGTCCCTTCCTCTCATTCATCCTAAAATGATTGATGAAGACTCTCCCACTATCAACATTATCCAATATGAAGATGATGATGCTATTCTCCCATACATGGGTGTAGATGATTCCTATATCTAATGATCACTCCCATCTAAAACATAGGCTACGTTAAATTAATTAACCATTGACATTAATTTTCCCTCTCACAATAACCCTTGTATTCTTAAGATTGGCCAGTCTTGGATTCCTATAAGCAAGAAAATTATGCCACATTTCTTAATGACCATAAAAAATCCTTCTCTTAGTCTTCTAATGACATTCTTGGTATCGACCTGATCTGGGCAATAATTTAGGCAACAATTTAGGTGATTGGTCCACCCCAATGGATGATGTAACTTATGGGAGCCATAACTTTTGCACTGTAGCTCCAATTGACTCACCATTTGAACCGTTGGAAAGATAAGAATGAAGATAATGTGGTGATATGTAATTGAGATCCACTTGATGGATTTTTACCTTCAAAAACCCAATGGAAGTGCCCTAAATTTTAATTTTATTAGTGTAGTCTAAAAATAGGAAGTTTTTAAAAATATTAATTCGTCAAATTCTAAATTGTTGTAAATCTTGGAAGTCAAACCACTTAATCTCCCTCAAGATTGGTGACCTTCCACATCCTCATAACACCTTAAAAACATGTATAAATGAATATGTAACCCAAAATGGAAATCAAACATCTCTTCTCAATGATAGGCATATGTTTGGGTCTGCAAATTTGATCAATAAAACATCTCTTTTTAGAGATAGCTTTATTTGAATTGTGTTCTTATTTATTAAATTATATTTCAACCAAAGCTTTTGATTTTTGGATCATGACCCCTCTATCGTCACCCATAATATTATCACCAATCAAGATGCTAAACTTGATAGGCAAAAAGTTCTTAAAATGCACCCTTGTATTGCTCTCTTTGTCAAAGAAGAGCTCCAACACCTCATTTCTGTTAACTTTATTCAACCCATCGACTACCCACAATGGGTTTACAATATTTTTCCTATCACAAAAGTGACAGGGGTAATCCACATCTACACCAAATACCATGACTTAAACATCACTTATCTAAAAGATGTCTTCCTTTTGCCAAGTATTGACCAATTTTTTGATCTAACAGTTGGCCATGAGATGCTATCACTTGTGGATGGGTTCTCAGGTTATAATCAAATCTTGGTTGCTCCTAAGGATCAACACAAGACAACTTTCATTACCCCATGGGAGAATTTTTATTATCAAGTCATACCCTTTGGTTTGAAGAATGTTGGTGCCACCTACCAATGCACCATGAATTACATCTTCCATGATCTCCTACACAAAATTATGGAAGACTAAATGGATGACTTACTCAAAAAGTCTAAACTTCATGAAGATCACTTGATGATTCTCAAAATCATATTTTCTCATCTCTTCCAATATAATGTTCAACTAAACCCAAAGAAATTCATCTTTGGTGTCCTTTTTGGTAAGCTCTTATGCTTTATAATTTCTCTCTATGGTATTGAAGTTGACCCTACTAAGGTTTGAGCAATACTAGAGATGCCTTCACCTACTAATATCAAACAACTCTATATCCTGTAGGACAATCTTTAGTCAATCCATTGCTTCATCTCCTAGTTGTTAGATCATTGCCAACCCTTTGACCATCTCTTCAAAAAATATGTCTCCTTCCATTGGAATATAAATTTCCAAGAAGCCTTTGATGCACTCAAATGGTATCTCCTTTCCCCCTTGGTTCTTATTCCACCTAATGAAAACCAACCTTTATACATTTATATATCTATAATAGACCATTCTTTGGGTGCTATGATTGTACATTACGATGATCACCATTGAGAATGAGTAGTTTAATACATAAGCCACACACTTATTGATTATGAGACTCGATATACCGATACTAAAAAGCTTTGTCTCACATTAGTATTTTTATCCTATAAGATCCATCATTACCTCTTAAATCATAAAACCTATGTCATCACCCATACTAATCCTATCAAATACATGAATTCCAAGCCATATCACAACCAATGTGTAGTTTGATGGTTCATGTCCTTACTAAATTTGACTTAGATTTTTTTCAACAAAAATCTTTCAAGGGGCAAGTGATTGTTGACTAGTTAGCTACCACTCCTTTACCTGATAATCAACTTTCAAACTTAGTATTTCTTGATGAATCTATCACAATGCTCTCAATCGATGACATTTCCTATCAAATTATGATGTTCTTTGATGGGTCTAAATGTCAACATGATAGGGGTGCAAGGGTCATCCTCATTCCTCTTGATGGAGAGCCTATGCCTTTATCATTTAAACTAGATTTTGAATGTACTAACAATATGGCTAAATATGAAGCTTTGATCTTAGGGATTCAAATGGATATTTTCTTGGGTTTCAAATCAATAACCATTTTTGGTGACTCCCAGCTAGTGGATAATCAGGTTAATGGTTCCTACCTATGTAAAAATGATATTCTAAAATGATATAAAAATTATGTAGATATGTTATTAGAATCATTCGACTCCTACCTCTTACAAATTATTCCTTGATCTATAAATAAATTTGTCGACATAATGGTTTCTCTTGCTTCACACATACCCTCTTCTTCAAAAATCTATGTCACTGTACATCACTTAACATTACCCTCCTATGTATCATCTAACATCATTTTTATCAAAAATGCAACACACAACCCACATGACTTATGGTATAAGCAACTCATTGATTACCTCTCCTTTTCTATTACCCCTCCTAAACTCTCCAATAATTAGAGATGTGCCTTCATGAAATGTGTTGCTCAGTACACTTTGCTAGGGGGACTTCTCTACAAGTGAGGTTTTGATGTTATCCTCTTTAGATGCCTCACTAGTACTGAGATACCCTTCACCATTAAGGAATTCCATGATGGGATTTATGGTAGACATTTTAATGGTAATGCAGTTACCAAATGTATCCTTCAACTCAACTATTATTATCCAATACTTCATCAAGAATGTAGTGATTATGTTTAGTGTTGCATCAAATGTTAGCAACACACTAACCTCCTTCACGTTTCAAGCCATGCCCTACAAGTCACCAAAGAATTTTGGCCCTTCTCCCAATGGGGTTTGGATTTAATCAAGGAGATTAACCCTCATTAATCTTTTCATCACCATTCTATCATTAATTTTACTAAATACTTCACCAAGTGGGTTGAGGCCATTCCTCTCATCTCTACTAAGGCTGATAAAATTGTTGACTTTATCAACCAACACATCATCTATCATTTTGGTGTCCCCCATAAAATTATAATAGATAATAGTAAATATTTCAAAATCAAGACTATCCAAAATCTTTGTGACACCTTTGGAATCAAAATAATCTTCTCATCGCCATACTATCCACAAGCAAATGGACAAGCATAAGCTTCTAACAAAACCTTAACCAAAATCCTCACAAAGGTAGTTAATGGTAATGGCAAGGATTGGCACATGCACATTCCATTTTATTTATGGGCTTACTGCACTAGCATTCAAACCCCTATAGGTACTACACCTTTTTTATTGGTCTATGGGACATAAGCTATTTTAGCTCTTAAGGTCTAGATTCCTTCTCTTCACATCTTTCTATAAGACATTCTTACTAACGATGACTTTTGACAAGAATGTTTGGCTTAACTTGGATTTCTTGATGAATGCCATCTAATAGCCCTCAAATACCTCCAAATATATCAAGAGCATATCAAATGTGCTTAAAAAAAAAATCACAAGGCTTAAGATTTCAATATCAGAGATCTCATCTTAAAGGAAATTCAACATGTGATGAACATGGAGAAAAGCAAATGGGGTAAGTTTTCTCCTAATTGGTCTGGACCCTACATCATAACTTATAAGTATGGCTCCAAAACTTATCTCTTATCTTCTCTTGAAGGAAAGCCATAACTGGATCCTTTAAATGATTTACACCTAAGACCATTCTTTTGTTAATCAAGTTATGCTTCACCTCATGTTTAACTTGAGCTCATCCCTTGACCAACCCTATTATATTCATTTCCTTTCCTCTTAACCCTTATTATTAAATACTTAGTTAACCTATGAAATGCTATGGTTTTATCCTCAAAGTGGAAAAACCCTAAGCCTCTATAGACCTGTCCATGACTAAAGTTACAAAAAATGGGATACATACACAAGTTATAATCTTTCAGGTCATGATTCTCAAGATAGATTTCTCCCTTGAAGGACAACTACATAACTTATCCTTGATACTATAAATATACTATTCCCTTGAATGATAGCTATTAAAAATTAAAAAAAAAACTTATACCACTCCCTTGAAGGATGGCTAAGTTAACCTTTATTATCAAGAGAAAAAATACCTTAGAAGATTCTCGTATTGATCAATTTCATATGACTTGAACACAAACAAAATCCCATTGTAGGCTTCCTGTATTGATCAACTTACACAAAAAAATAAAAAAAATACTATGTCATGGACTTGGCTAGGGTCCCCACTAAGCAAGTTATGCTACCCAAAAACTCTCAATCCTTTTACCCTTTTCCCCTCATACTCTTTCAAGCGACTTTGAACTCAATTAACACAAGGTGAGTATGACATTTATCTAACAAAAAAATGGTCAAAAGATGCAAAGCATGCAAGAGGCTCATACTCTTGAGCCTATTTATGTCATGATTATGGTCTTTGCCAATATGCGAGCATTGTGCCTCTTTATTTCCCATCCCAATCACATGTCAATTTCTCTTCTGAGATTGAATCTCACAAAAAGATTCAATCACCATATTTCCTTTCAACTAATTCTTCTTGATTATTAGAGTTATGTATTTAACACATATCCATCTCAAGCAACGATACTCCAAACCATACTAAAACTAACAAACCATTGATCATGAGAAATATACCACACATACAACCATAGTTTCTCTAAAAAATAATAAATATAAAAACTATTAAGCCTACTCCATTTATTTTAATATTACACCATCACAAATATGGAAAAATACTGAAATAAAATAACATACCAAACCCATTCATTTTATCCATATACCATCACAAATATGGAAAGATGCTAAGATGAAGCTAACCAATCAACTATGCATATACCATCACACATATGGAAAATTCTAATCTAACTCAACTAACATGCTCAAAATTAACATAACACTAACATAACATAAACATCCACATCATTATAATAAGATCAACATAATCACCATCACATAAACACATCTAAAAAAAATAAACTCTCCTGTGTGTGTGTGTGTGTGTGTGTGTGTGTGTGTGTGTGTGTGTGTGTGTGTGTGTGTGTGTGTGTGTGTGTGTGTGAATTTGAATGTACATTAATAGGTCATATCAATATCATCTCCCCCTCAAAATATACATCTCTCATCTTTGGCTCACATGCCAGTGTTTATATAACATATATATAAACATCAAAAATATCATCTAACACTCAAAATACTTGAGGCTATAGTCATGGTCATGAAGAAGCAGTGTCATCACCACTCTTAGCATGTCTACATCTGCATGAGCTAAAATCTATAGCACATGTCACTGATCTCTCCTACTCTCTAAACTCAAAATACCTCTAATTATATGGGAACTCCCTAATGGCCCTCTCATAGTATGTAATCTCATCTAGAATAGTGTTGTACCTTGCTATAGATATAGTTTACGCTAGACCCATCATACCTACTAAAGGTCTCTATACTAGTACCTGTGGTGGAGGAGTAGCCTATCTTGCTACTCTTAAACTATCCCTCTCTATTGTCAGTGTAGTAACCTATCCCTATAATGCCTTGACCTATCCTTGTAATGCTCTGACCTACCCCTAAAATATCATAACCTACCCTTATAAGACCAACACCTATGCCTATGTTGTATCTCAGGCTTGTACTAACACATCTCAAGCATTAGTACCTATACTAATGCATCATATGCTTGTACCACTATATCTCAAGCATACATGGCTACATATCTCTCTCTCTCTCTCTCTCTCTCATCACTCCCTATATATCTAGTGTTGGCCTCCTGACCTAAACTGTGGGATGTAAACCTATCCACCAAGCAAGATAAGCCATTATGCATCTAGGATTTACTACACCCAGGCCTGATGGTAGTTCCTTAAAATCTAGTCCCTCTGTCTCCTAGGGAAGTGTAGGGGTGCCTTTTTATCATCCCTCTTATATCAAGGAAGGGTAGGAGGCACATCTTGTAACAAGCCAAACTATCTCTTGACCTCAGCCATGGGTATCATCTCTAAATCTCTAGCTTGTCTTCCTCTCATAACATGCTTCATAAATTGAAAAGATGCTCTACCTGTCCTCCAAATATAGGGTATGTCAGGTAGTGCTTCCAAATAATATCTATGGGAATTAATCCCTCTATCATATGCCTATAATACTCAATGTCCTATACTATGTCATCTACTTGTGTCTGGGCCATACCATCTCTCCACTATTTGAACCCAACCCTAAACTTGGCTGCAATCATGGTGCGTATCCCTATGGCTATGTCACCATGATGTGCTCATATGCCCAATAATAGAGTAAATGCCTAACATATAAACTATACCATCATCATAGCCTCAACCCCCATAAATCTCTAAATAAATATGCCAGAAAGGTTAGTCCCCATGCATACATGGTCCATTACTCAACCATCTATGCTAGTACACATGTAAACATAATAGGAAATCTCCCACCATCTACATCTTGTAGTGCATCTACTATAATCCCTATCATCATTAGGATGCTCAACTGATGCTTCTCCACATTGATAGTGTACAATGACTCATATGTAAAGCTCACTGAGTGATATGTTGCTTTGATAACATGCTCTCCAAATAATGTAACCATGTAAACATCGTGTTCCTCTCTCAAACATGAGACAAGCTCCTCACCCTAGGATAGAAATCATAAAATCCTATAAACATCCTCCTGTGTCACTATCAACTCTCCAATAGAAAAATGGAAGGTGTTGGTGGTCTGATCCCACCTTTTTATTGGTGCTATCATCAAACTAACATCATATGTAACTTTAGAATATCATTGCACTCCTCCTAACCCTATAACTACCATGTGCTCCTACTCATCCATGATGACATCCCTCCTCATCCATGTAAATAACATAGGTAGTTGATCTTGTAACATCAACTCCTACATAGCCTACATCCGCACACACAAACCTCAAGTCACATACTTGCCAATATACACCTCCACCCTTTTTTCCCCTTCTCTCTAGAAGAACTACATTGGCTTGAGGCCCTCATCCAAGCTATTTAGGTAGCACTCAATTGACATGGGGTCTAAGGTTATATCAACCATATACCCAACTAACTATCTAATGTGTTAACCCACCTAAACCCTAGGCCTCATCACCTATCTCTCAACCCTAGGCCTAGGTACCTATCTCTACACTCTAGGTGCCATGGCTTGTATCTCACACCCTCAACCTTATAAGCTATTTTTTTATCCTTAGGTTGCATGACCTATTTTAACCTACCTTTTCCTAACCACTTCCCTTAACCAATTTTTAACCATACCTTATATATTTTTCCTTATGCAATAGGATAACTACATTAGCTTGAGGCCCTCACATGGGCTATGCAGGTAGCACTCAGTTGACATAGGGTCTTCTGAGGCTAGCTTGGCCATTAGGCTAGTTGACTAACTCAATTGGTTATATAAAATTTGCCTTCTCTCCTATTTTGGGTTTTTTCAAGGTAATTGACATCAATTTTCTATGTCAATATCAGTACTTGGTGTCAGTCAACATCAATGCCTATCAACCAACATCAGTGAACCCTACCAATATCAATGATTGGTTTAGCCCTAGGGCTAAATAACCCATCTCCCAACTTTAAATTTTTCCATAAAAACTACACCCAAACCCCTCCCAAATTCTCCTAAACCAACCCTCGCCCCATTTACCATCCCTTTACTTTCCCTCTCTCCCCCTAAACCTAAAAAATTAGTCTAAAATAATAAATTAACAAACTTAAAATTCAAATTCCACTCAAAGAGGATCTTACATCATCTCTCCATCTCCTCTAGGTAGTAATAACTGGCACTTGTTTTGGCATGCCTCCTTTTGGGTCCCCTCCTAGCTCTACTATCTCACCCACACTTAGAACTCTTTTTCTCTCCAATAAAATGTTGTAAATGAGTTCTAGTGGGATGCCAAACCCCTTTTTGTGATTTCTTAATTTCCCAATGATGTTGGTAGCCTTGACTTAAGCTTTCAATGTTAGCAATACTTCCTACTGACATTGACACCCTTCACATAAGAGTTTTCAACCACAACCACCACCCTTTAGAATACACCCTCCATCTAGAGCACCTTGGAGATCATGTATATCTCTCATGAAAAATAACCTTGGAGATCACATATATCACCCCCACCATGATAATCAACCTTGAAGATCACTTAAATCTCCACCCATAATGACCTTTACTAGAGATCATGAATATCTCCTCCACCATTGACCCTTTTGAAGTTACCTTTGAATTTCTTGTCTTGACTACTTATGCTACCTCACTATAGTTGGTTATTATACACACCCATGTATATCAAGTGTTTTGGATCATGACCAAGCTAGTCCTGTCACCTGCAACCTTTTGTGTTTACCATGAGCACTTTCTACCTCAGATACCTAGAACACATGGACCATTAGAGCTATAACATTGATCATTTTAACCTTATTATCTATCACTTACAAGCTGTCATTTGGTTATTTCTCTCTGAGTCCTCCTTACCTTTACCTATTATTAATTTTATCAACTATAACTCATAGTAGTATATATGCACACATTGATACCATGCTCTCACTCAACATCCATCCACCCAATTAACTCCTTATCAAACTGGTACCTTATTCTAGATTCTCCTCCATTGGTTCTCATTTTGAGGAGGGATACCTCATCCCATACCTGGAGCATCTAACTTGTATTTTTGTCTTACAACTTGTCAATACAAATTACAAGACAAAAAGGGGAAAATATAGACACCAAAATTACATCACACACATGTGTACCTCCTTATGTCAAAACCCCCCTTGAGCCCCTCTTCATAATTAGCCTTCCTAACCCATGTCTTCACCACTCACACAATTAATTTTAAATATTTAATTAATTTAATTAAAAAATACTTATGCCACCTTACCTAGCCACCTCATCTTAAAACTAATTCCTGCCCTTTGAGTCACTTTAAGACTTAGTCCCCTAATCCTAACTACCCATGACTTGTTCTCAACCTAAACATAAATTCCTAACTAACTACATGCTTCTTAACCTCATATTTCTACCATTTCTTAATGGATACCACACATGGTAGGAGAAAGAATAGAAAATAGGTTAAAAATAGTCCTTTTACCAATTCTCATGCCATTGACATCGATCAACCCATGGCCAACATCAGTAGGATCATTGATGTTAGTTACTTAAGCCAAATTATAACCTAATGTTTAGGTTAATAAATATAAAAAAAACTCAATCATTCACATACATGATTTAGCATTCAAATTTCTACATCTAGGCTTAATATTAATCTACAAAAATCAATCTAGATTAGGAATTGATATACTAGACAGAGCTTGGATTATTCTAAATTGATATCACACGCTTGTCTTTCTATTAACCTATTGCTTCAACATGCATCACTAGAGCCATCTATTCAACACTCACTATTCATCTATTTTCACCAACTATGTATATCTCTATGTTTGGTAATTCCTTTTAATAGTCATTCTACAATCACTTTACATTATATTGTTTATCATTTTACAAATGTCCTAATTCTCCCAATGGAGGAGTTGTAAAAATCCTTTGCCTCTTTCCCTCTACTTCAAATATACCAACCCTCTGTCTAGACCCACCTAAGTCTTACCCACTCTCTTACAACTCTTCCCAACCTTAGAAAACCTGACCGACATCTAGCTCCCAGCTCAAAAATTCTCTTGTAACTCCATGAGAGCCCAATACCCCTACCAAAATTAGTCACATAATTGAGATTAGTCACATAACTGATGTCAGTCATATATCCTTATTGAAATCAGTAGCCTAATTGATGTCGATGACTATGTATTTCCACTAACCTCACATAACCTACCTAAACAACCTCTAAAAACATAAACAACTGACATTACCTAGATTGTGTCACTCTCTACTACACTCAGATTGAAATAATGGTATGAAAATATCTCTTTTAATCCCTCTTACATTTTTTTATTCACTACCATTTTATTTTTAAAAAGTGTACTATCATCCCTAAGGAAGTTTGACACTTACAGGAACAAGCACATAGCTTGGTATCCCACTCATATATCTGCTAACAAATATTTTTGGTGGTAGTGCTTTCTTATTCATAGGTAGTCCTCCCTAGCCAAAGAGGAGTGCTCAACATCATATAGGTATGACACATAACCAATTTGGGTTCTCTCTAATCTCTAATCCTTACCTTTCATCATTGTTTCTCCTTAAACATCAAATAGTTTCAAAATTTAGTGAAGCAACATGATTGACAAGAAATTTGCAATAAAGAGGTAAGAAGGTGGTTGCAAGATAAAGTAGAGACAATAGATAAGAGAGAAGGTATGATTTGTTTTGAGATTGATTTCTTGAATTGATTGGATGAATGATATGAAATATTGAAGTGCTATCCCTACATTAAAGTGAGCTATTAACAAGCTCAAGGGAGAGAGAGAGAAAGCTCATAAAGAGAGCTTGAGAGAGAGAGAGAGAGAGTAGAGGAGAAGAGAGAGGAGAGAGAGAGAGAGAGAGAGAGAGAGAGAGAGAGAGAGAGAGAGAGAGAGAGAGAGAGAGAGAGAGAGAGAGAGAGAGAGAGAGAGAGAGAGAGAGAGAGAGAGCATGGATAGTCCTAGTGTAAAGGACAAGAGTTAGAAGGCCCAAGTGTGGTTAGAAAGAGAGAGAAATTTTCCAAGTGAGAAACAAAGAAATGGTCCAAGTAAGGCCAACAAAAAAATAAGGGAAAGCATGTACCCAAGTGAGGTACTTAAGAAGAAGATGAAGGGAGAAGTAGAGAGGGAGTGAGAGACATGGTTTAAATTGAAAGCCATAAATAAAGAGAAATGGAAAAATAAATGAAAGAGATGAAATATTCATTGGACAATAATGAGAAAGAGTTGATGAGGATATGGAGTGTATGCAAATTGTAATGTGGAATCAAGATCAGGAAAATGATTAAGTGTATCTTTATGGAAAGGTTGAAAGAGAAAGAGAACTAGTAAATGATAAAATATTAAGAGGGGAAGCTGAAAGAAATAATAAAAAAATTCCATGAAGGAGAAGAGAGAGGCAATGAATCCTCAAAATTTTTATTCTAACTCTAATTTCTCATGGTTGAATGTAGGTAAATAAAGTGAAGTGCCTGATTGGCATGAAGGAGATGAATTTATAGTAGTCCATAAAAAGGATAAAGATAATGCATTAAAGAGTGAAGATTCATTTGAATGTGAGGTGATTTGTCACCTTGAATATTAAGAGCTCATTCATGGAGAAGAGGGGATAAATGAAGAGAAGCAAACACCAGGTGATCAAGAAAGCAAAAACCTAATAGGTAATGAAGTGAAAGTCATTTTTGATGAATATTTTGAAGAGGATGATGATGTATTATACAAGGAAACTATAGGACTATTTGATGAGTTTATTGGTTTATCTAAGAATAAGGAAGCACATGAAGTGATTTAAAAGAGAGAGGAATAGGGGAAGGAAGACGAGATTGAAGAAATGTACCATGACAAGAAGATGCAAAGTGAAGAGGTGGTTGGTTGGAAATAAAGAAAGGAGGAAAAACTATGATGAAGGACAATAGGGTAGAGGATGTGAATGATAAGGTAATAAAAAAGCAAAGGGACCTTGGAGTGGTCAAAGGAGGAAGATGATACACTATGGAGCATGTATGTTGATGAAGAGGCAACAATAACATTATTGGAGAAGGGAATTGATAGAGAATGTAAATCCATGATCAATGGCATAAAGATTGAGGAAGAACATGAGAGAAATAAAATAAATAACAAGGATTGTAGGTACAAGTAGCAATATGAGTAATAATAGAAACACAAGCAAAGGAGCACACGAAAGAAGGATCCAAGGCATAGGTGTGGTAGTAAGGAGCACACCCATTTGTATGAATAATTGAATGTAGAATAAAATTGTGGCTAGGTTCTTTTCTCCCCTTGGGAGTATGATGTAGGTCCATCTTTTGATGCTCACAAATGGTTTATAGGTGTCTTAATAAGGATCAATTTCAATTTTGGTCTTGAACTAGTTTTCCCTATAAAAGGGAAATTCAAATTTACATGAATGTCTTAATGACACTAATTAAGGTGAAACTGATAATTCAACATTTTGAACTAACTTTTATGGTCTCAAAAATGTCTTATGATGGATATGAAAGCATAAGTCATGTTTGTGTGAGGTGGCAGTCCATCACCCCACATAGGTCTAGAAGTTTTCTTGTAAATCTTGATGAAGATTCAGTTATGAATGTTGTTTTGAAGTGTCTTTGTTTTAAATATAAAGTTTTTAGTGTGTGAAAAATCAATTATAGAGAGGATAACCTCTCATTCCATTTGAATGTGATTAAGAATGGACCTGTAGATAGAGAAAATGGATGAATAAGAGGATTATATTAATACAAATTATGAGACATTGATAATATATGATTGAGAATAGAGTCTATGTTTGGTTGAATATTTCAAGTGGTAAGTGTTGACCAATATTTTGCTTACAAGCCAAAATTGTTCACCTTCTCCCTTTACTAAAAAAAGCCAGTCTTTTCAAGTTTCTCAAGTTCAATGACATGTTTTTCTTCGGCCTGGTTTAAGTCTCGGTTCAATCTTCAAGGCCCCTTGTTTCATCGGCACTCGATTCATCTTTCTTAAAGTTTAGTTCTTCCCCTAGATCATTGGTTCAACGTAGTTCATTAGCAGGTCTGGTTCAATGTTAATAGAGGGCTGGCACTTCAAATGAAGAGGATCTGACCCACAACTTAGACACAAAAGGCCGAGTCATGTTAAAAAAAAAACAACATAAGAAATCCAGGTGTTTACAAATGGAAGGAGTTAGGTCACACGGAAAAATACAAAGGGAAATGCCCGCAGACAAAAGTCCGTAGGTTACACACCAAACAGGCCCGACAGAAATTCAAAATCCATGGGGAAATGTCCCATGAAAATGGAAAGCTTGACCAAGTCTAAGTCAAGGGCTAGAGGGAAGGCAGGGAAATGGTTGACAGTTAGCAATCCATGGGGAAAACAATGGCTGAAAACATGGCAGTCAGCGGTGATTTCACCGCACGTGGCTGGTAGATAGCAGTCAACGGCAAAGTTGCCACACATAGTAATCAACAGCAAAATTGCCACACATGACAGACAAGCTGAGAAAAGGAGACTGTGAACATGGTTGATGGTGGTGAAATTGCCATGCATAGCAGTCAACATGGCTAAAGGTGGTGAAATTGCTGTGCACGGCAGTCAACATGATTGACGGTGGTGAAATTGCCATGAACAACAACTGGTAGAGGAGCAAGCTGCATGTAAAACAAGGCAGTAAGCATGGTCTCGATAGAATTTCTAACATCAACTACAATGTTTTTCCCTTTCCCAATGAAGACTCGAGCAACCACTTGCAAGCAAAGTGCCAATGAGTCTCCTCTTGGCTTTTCCATATAAATTGGCAGACTTGGTCATTTTAAAGGGATCTTCTCCATTTTTTTAAAGATCCCAGCTCTACAAATTTTCCACCTGAATTAGTAAAATACAGTTTTTGCCTCCATCTTGGATAGATTTCTCTATGTATGTCATGAGTATTATTTGTGTCTAGTCATTATCTCTAATGCTTTCACAAGTTAATGCCAACAGACCAGCGATCTATAGGGTTCCAGTTCACAGTTCACAGGAGAAGACTTCTTTTGAGAAGTAAGACAAGGGAAGTCACTTACAATGTGTGTAGTAAAACACCTTGGTGAGTCTTTGTCTCTATTTTTTTGAGGACCTTTCCCTGTCTTTTATTGTAAGCTGGTCTCTTTGCCAAGCCTGAAGTGCATGTCATATTGTTTGGCCTGATTCTGAGTGTGGATGTGAGAGGATCGACCTTTATTTTGGTATATCACCTATTTAGAATAGGCTATTTGTTTTCCTGTATTTTCTTCTCCCTTTTCATCCCCCCAGTATATCTATATATCTATATTTTGCACTGCCTGAAACAAACAAGGTACATCAGAGGGAACTAGCCCATACCTAGAGACTCTCCTCTCCTACTTCGCCATCCCACAGGTGAGAGAGGAGTTTCCATGTTGCGGGGAGAGGGCAGGAACCTATTTTCCTGCCATCAGGTGCAATCTCTAGCATTAACAGTTTTGGCACGCCCAGTGGGATTGTAATTTTATCATTTTCTAATGCAGTAGTATTTCAGGATTGATGCTGGTCCTGCTACAGTCATTTCAAAGATTTATAGCATCTGGCGACTCCGCTTGGGAGATCTCAGTTCTTTATTTTAAGACCAGTCTCTTAAACTTCTATGGCAAAAGTCACCACAAGGTCACCTTCAAGGGTGGTCCCTTTTGTTTTCATTGAGCTACCTTTAAACTCTGCTAAAAGGCTCAAGTTTGAAAGAACTCACCCTTATCCATTAGTAACTCATCCTAGACTTGTTGCTAGGAACATCAACCTAGCTCAGCCATAGTTACAGCCTGTTCCTGCCATGGCATTGCCTTTTACAGCTTTCCATGGTGAGAGCCCCTTAAACCTCCCACGCTACATTCCAATCCCAGGAATAGCTCTCAAGAATGTACCTTCTTTTGATGGAGTGGAACCTATTATAGTTGTTGAGCATATCAAGAATATTGCCAACCTTTGCAATATTCACAATATAACAGAAGAAAATATTGCCATCAGACTGCTAACTTTGTCTCTGAAAGGGAAAGCTCTCGATTGGTACGGCACCTTGCTTGTGAATTCAATACATTCCTGGAACGAATTGGGCACCCATTTGACTGATCATTTTGGGGAAAAAAGTGATGGCCTCTCTCTTGCGGAGTAGCTAACGACTATAAAAAGAGCTCCACACGAGTATATGTAGGACTTCAACACGCGGTTTCAAAAGACTTGGGACATAATTCCCATCCTGGTAAGACTGACTCCCAGCTACACTTTCTTATACTATTTAAATGCATTAAATAGTGATATTGTTGTGATGATCCAATCTATGGGAGGACATAAAATGCTAGCTACTTATGACATTGCCATAGCAGCCGAAAATTGCTTGGTTCAAGCTGGGAAAATCACCCCTAGGGCCCACATGCCACTTTTCCCAAAGATGCTACCCCCTATACAAGCTGTTGTGCCCACATTAGCCCTTGTGCTTAGCATTGAGAAGCTAGCTGTTGTTCTGTTGAATGAACTACATGAGGTTAAAATATTGTTACAAAACATGTCAAATGAACTTGTAGCTCTTAAAAGGCAACAAGCTCAAAATAACAAGCCGAATTTGGGTTATCAACATTATGGTCAAGCACCTAGAAACCCTTTTCAAGGTTATAATCAAGCACAAGGTCATCTTACTCAGACCAGGCCTTATCAAAATTATAACTCAGGCCCCTCTTCATCATCTAAAGCCATGGTGCCTACTCAAAACAATCTAGTGCAAGAGTAGCCAGGTTGTTCGACCATGGGACATCGTCAAGAGCAAGCTGTCCATATGAATGACATGATGAACTTTTTTCAGAATTTAAAAAACTAGGCTACTGATCATTCCCAGTTTTTTGAGTTTCCAGCTCAGCCCAACATGAGTAATAATCAAACTCAGCCAGATTCTACCCTAATAAATCATGAAGAAGGTGAGCTCTATGTAATTAATCATGGGGGCGCTGCAGACAATCAGGTTGATTGCATTGCAGCCAACACAAGATTTAAAATAAGATCAGTTGGAGAAGTGCAGGCTTCCCCTCAGGTAGCAACGAATCCTCCACCACACCCATTTCAAAGGGCCCCAATTTTTGGTCAACCGTCTGCACCTCTAGCTCCTCAGTCTATAGCTCCAGCTGGGATCAGCCCAAAGGAAAGCATGAAGGGAATTAGCCCCCAAGTTAATATAGTTGATCAAATGAAGAAATTGCATGTGAGCATTTCTCTATGGGATTCATTGTCTCTTCCAGGACAAAAGGAGGTCTTGAAGAAAGAATTGCATGAGCTAGATCGACAGGCCATCCCAGTAGACACTAATAATGTCCTAATGACGAATGGGCAGCCTTTTGCTTTAGGTCAGGTAAAGAAAGAAGAAAGGACTCCCCCCTTTTATGTATCTTTGATTATAGGGGATTTCTTAGTACACAATTGCATAATCGACAGTGGGGCCAGCACTTCAGTGATGCCCAAGTGCATTGCTAATAAGATGGGATTAAAGTATGAAGCAATGAACAAAGGAGTCTTGAAACTAGATGGGATGTATGCAAAGATAGTTGAAATCATGAAAGGATTGAGTTTAATATTGCATGCCTGCCCAACATTCCCAATCCCCCATGATATAGTGGTAGCGGACGTTCCTCCATATTTCACATTCTATTTGTCTAGGGACTTTATGTCCAAGATAGGTGGCTATCTAGCAGTGAATTGGTCATATCTAGTTTTCAGAACCAAGTACGGGTCCAAAGTGAAAATTGAATCTAAGCCACTTTACAAGGACCACCTAGAGCCCTATTCACCCAAGGCAGCGAATGTTAGTTACACTATCATTGATATAGAAGAGTCTCAAACGGACCAATCTTCATCTTCTGCTCTTGAAGGAGTCGAAGATCTACTCTTGGATGAGTGGGGAAGTGATAACTTTGAGCACGATCCTTATAAGTTTATTGAGGAAGTAGACCTTGGCGTCTATTGCTTGCATGAAGAAGGTGCCATCATGCCCAATATAATGAAAGAAGACAAAGAAGACCTTGGCCTATGGCAGCTATACTTCGATGGTTCTAGAAGTAGACTAGGCACTGGTGGTGGGGCAATGTTAGTTTCCCCTTCTAAAGAAAGGTACTTTTCAGCTTTTCATTTCTAGTTCTCTTGCACATGTAATGTTGAAAAATATGAGTCTTTGATTCATGGACTTGAGTGGGAAAGAAAGAGAGGGATCAAGGAGTTGCAAATCTTGGGGGACAGTGAACTAATTGTGAACCAAATAAAAGGCTTGAACCTGACCAAGAACTCCTTGTTGAGGTCTTACAAGCATAGAGTTTGGGACTTGATGGAGGATTTCCTTGTTCTTAATATTACCTTGATTCCCAGGGAACAAAATAAGCAGGCTGACAGGCTGGCAGCTATTGGTAGCCAATTTGATGTTTCAAAAGAAATAAGCAGGGATTGTGGTTCACGCCATTGAAAAGTGGTGGTTTGGCCTTCAATTCTAGACAATATTACAAATTGGCAGGTCTTCAAAAGTGACCAGCAGATAACTCTCTTCCTACAGGAAGAAGCTGAGTTCATAGTCCACAATCAAGCAAAATTATAGCAGCAATATGGAAATCAGATTGTTAAATTAAAGAACAATAAACTCCCTAAGGGTTTGGTCACACTTGAGAGTATTTTCAATGGAAATGACCAACTAAGAGATGACAAAGCATGCATCACTACCAGAGAGGAGAATTATGAAAAAGTTGAAATCTTCAAGGACAAGATGCTAGCGCTCGGTAAGGTCTGCACATTTCAAGAAAGGCAAGCTTTCATTCTGCTATGTCAAGAGTTCACTGACATCTTTACTAGGAATTATAGCGACTTGAAAGGCTTCAATCCAAGACTCGCCCAGCACACCATTGAATTAGAGGAAGGTGTAAAACTAGTCACATAAAAATAGAGGCCTGTTAATCTGATGATCGAACTCCTTATGCAGAAAGAATTGGTCAAGTTGATTGAGTCTGGCATTATATTTCCGATTAAACATTCCTCATGGTTGGCCAATTTGGTTCCAGTTAGAAAGAAAAATGGGAAGATCAGGCTATGCGTCAACTTTAGAGACCTTAATAAAGTCTCTTTAAAGGATCATTATCCCCTCCTGAACATGGAGTAGATCCTCTAAAAGGTAACTGGTTTCAAACATTTGTCCCTCCTAGATGGTTATTCGGGATATAATCAGATTCTGGTGTGAGGCTGTGACCAATACAAAATAGCCTTCACCACTAAATTGGGAACGTTCACCTACCAGAAGATGCCTTTCGGGCTATCCAATGCTGGTGCTACCTTCTAACGAGCCATGGACATGGATTTCAGTGGTTTGATAAATAAGAACATGCTAGTGTACCTTGATGATATAACGGTTTTGTCCAGGGAGGTGGGATAGCACATGGAACACCTCAAGTAGATTTTTGAGAGGTGCAAGGAATTTAGCATGTCCCTAAATCCAAAGAAATGTGTATTTTTTGTTCATGAGGGGAAACTTATTTGCCACATTGTGTCCAAGGAATGTTTGTCTATTGACCTCGAGAGAGTTCGCTCCATTCTGGAGATGTCCCTACCAAAGCACAAGAAAGGCCTGCAGAGTTTCTTTGGTTGGATAAATTTCATTCAGAGGTTCATTCTGAATTTTGTTGAGATAGTTAAACCCCTAACCTCTATGCTAAGGAAGGGTGAAGAATTCAAATAGACAATGCCAAGAAAAGATAGCTTTGAAGCCATCAAACAGGCTTTGACCCAGGCTCCCACTCTAATCAGCCCTGACTTCAATAAAGACCTCAATCTCTATACCTTCAGTAATGGAGAAGTGATATCTACTATGCTTACTCAAGCAAATAGTGATGACCTCAAAGAACCACTCGCCTTCTTCAGCTAAGGGTTAGAGGACTTTGAAATCAGGTACACCTACGTAGAGAAGCAAGTCTTGGCAGTAGTGTGCAGCCTAAAGAAATTTAGGTATATGTTGTCAAACAACAGGATCCATCTCATGGTTCCACATCCTTGCGTCAATTATTTCTTGACCAATCAAGACTTAAATGAGAAAAGAGTGGGATGGATCACCAAAGTGATGGAGTATGACATAGACATCAAAATCGCCAAGTTGGTGAGAGGAAGGGGCCTGTGTGAATAACTAGCAGCAGATTTGGGGCAAAAGGGCAAAGACAGCTTGCTGATCCACGATGCAACCACTGTAGAAGAACTAGCTATCATAAGAGATTGGATGTTGGACATGAGGCACTTCCTTTTTACGGGTGAATGTCCATAGGGTCTCAATAGGGCAGGAAGAAGGTATTTTAAACTTTAGTCCCTTCCTTATGTTTTGATTGATGGAGTATTATTTAGGAAGGATCTCTCCAGGGTTCTCCTAAGATGCATTGACCCCAGTCAAGCTGACAAGGTATTGGCTGAGTTTCACAATGGGCCAGCAGGTGGTCATTTCACCCCTAAAACCACAGTAGCAAAAATAATGAGAGCTGGCTATTTTTGGCCCACTCGTTTTAAGGATACCCATGCCTGGGTAAGGAAGTGCCAGAAGTGTGCACTTTTTGATGGAAAGTAGTGATTGGCTACCATGCCCCTACAACCCATTCAAGTTGAACAACCATTCATGCAGTGGGGCCTGGATTTCATAGGGATGATCAATCCTCCCTCTAGTGTCAGACACAAATGGGTCCTAACTGCTACAGATTATTTCACCAGGTGGGTGGAAGCCATTGCTTTGAAGGAAGTGAATGAAAGTGCAGTCTTGGATTTCTATGAGGACTTAATGACATGTTTTGGGGTCCAGGCCACTATAATCTCATATAATGCCTTGGCTTTCTTGGGAACCAAAACTAGTGAATGGGTGCTAAGGTATGGTATATACCTCAGCACTTCATCAAATTATTACCCACAGGGGAATGGGCTAGCCGAGTCCACTAACAAAAATCTAATCAGGATTATAAAGAGGACCATGGAGGAAAATCAAAAAACTTGGCATGCCAAGTTGAAGACAGCTCTATGGGCCGATCGAATCACTCCAAAGAGAGCAATCATAAATTCCCTATATATGCTCATTTATGGAAGGGAAGCTAGGCTTCCCATCTCACTTGAACTGCCAACATTAGATCTCACCCATCAGCTACAGTTAGAAGAAGGAACCAGCATGGAGGTCAGATTGTGCAAACTAATGGAGCTCCAGGAGGTAAGGAATCAGGCCATGGTCTCTATGATCAGTCACCAATAACAAGTGAAAAGACATTTTGATAAGAAATCTACATCAAAAAATTTTGCTGAAGGAGACATTGTCTTAAAATGGGACGAAGATAGAGTTAATCCTAGAAAACATGCAAAATTTGATGCCCTCTGGAGTGGTCCTTACATGATTACTTAGTGCAAGCAGCATAACGCATTCCAGATCTCCAAGTTAGACAGCAAAAAACTATGTATCCCAGTTAACAGGATACATCTAAAGCATTATCACTGAGTTTTGGTTTATCTGTACATAGTTTCCCTTGTTTTCTTTCCTATTTTCCCTAAGTGCAGTTGCATAGGTAGTGTTTTTTAGCCTTGTGTGTGTTTCCCTTTACTTGGGGTAAAAGGATTTATATTTGATTCTCAAATCTTTTGGGGCTGTTGCTAACTTTTGTTATGGCTGCACCTGACTCTGCGCCTAATGGAATGTAAGGCAACTAGGTTCTAAGCATAACAGGCATGCTTCCCTTGTGAGTCACCAATTTGTTGACCAATTTTTTTCTTATAGGCCAAAATCGTTCACCTTCTCCCTTTGCTATACAAAGCTAGTCTTTTCAAGTTGCTCAAGTTCAATGGCATGTTTTTCTTTGGCCTGGTTTAAGTCTCGATTCAATCTTCAAGGCCCCTTATTTCATCAGCACTCAGTTTGTCTTTCTTGAAGTTTAGTTCTGCCCCTAGATCATTGGTTCAGTGTAGTTCATCAGCAGGTCTGGTTCAATGTTCATTGTCCTTGGCCGAAGGGGAGTCCAAGTTCAAATGCCTTAATGGAGGGCCGACACTTCAAATGAAGAGGATCTGGCCCACAGCTTAGACATAAAAGGCCGAGTCACGTTAAAACAAAACAACGTAAGAAAGATAGGTGTTTACAAATGGAAGGAGTCAGGTCACACAACAAAATACAAAGGGAAATGCTCACAGATAAAAGTCTGTGGGTCGCACACCAAATATGCTCCATAGAAATTCAAAATCCATGGGGAAATGTCCCACAAAAATGCAAAGCCCGACCAAGTCTAAGTCAAGGGCTAGAGGGAAGGCAGGGAAACAGCCAGGAGTTAGCAGTCTATGGGGAAACAATGGCTGATAGCACAATAGTCAGCGGTGATTTCACCGCGTACAGCTGGCAGATAGCAGTCAGTGGTAAAGTTGCCGCACACGGCCGTTAACACGGTAGTCAACGGTAAAATTGCCGTGCATGATAGACAAGCAGAGAAAAGGAGACCATGAACACGGCCGATGGCAGCGAAATTTCTGTGCATGAAATTCAACACAGCTGACAGTGGTGAAATTGCCATGCATGACAGTCAACACGGCTGATGGCGGTGAAATTTCCACAAATAATAGCTAGCAGAGGAGTAGGCCACACGTAAAACAAGGTAGCAAGCATGGTCCCAATAGAATTTATAACGTCAGCTATAATGTTTTTCCCTTTCTTAATGAAGACTCGAGGAGCCACTTGCGAGCAAAGCACCAATGAGTCTCCTCTTGGATTTTCCATATAAATTGGCAGACTTGGTCATTTTAAAGGGATCTTCTCCATTTTTGTAAAGAGCCCAACTCTGCAAATTTTCCACTTGAATCAATAAAATACAGTTTTTGCCTCTATCTTGGATAGATTTCTCTATGTATGTCATGAGTATTATTTGTGTTTAGTCATTATCTCTGATGCTTTCACAGGTTAATGGCAACATACCAGTGATCTATAGGGTTCCAGTTCACAGTTCACAGGAGAAGAGTTCTTTTGAGAAGTAAGACAAGGGAAGTCACTTACAGTGTGTGTAGTATAACACCTTGGCGAGTCTCTATCTCTATTTTTCTGAGGACCTTTCCCTGTCTTTTATTGTAAGCTGGTCTCTTTGCCAAGCCTGAAGTGCATGTCATATTGTTTGGCCTGATTTTGAGTGTGGATGTGAGAGGATCGACCTTTATTTTGGTGTATCACCTCTTTAGAATAGGCTATTTGTTTTCCTATTTTTTTTCTCCCTTTTCATCCCCCCTAGTATATTTATATATTTATATTTTGCACTGCTTGAAACAAATAAGATACATCAGAGGGAACTAGCCCATACCTAGAGACTCTCCTCTCCTACTTTGTCGTCCCATAGGCGAGAGAGGAGTTTCTATGTTGCGGGGAGAGGGCAGGAACCTATTTTCTTGCCACCGGGTGCAATCTCCAGTGTCAAAAGTAAGAAACTTCATTGATTTTTTATTGATGTTGTTTTTTTGAGAAATTCATACTCTCTTTTGTGAGACAAGGAATGTCATTAAGTTAAAAGAAATCATTGCTTGTGGAAACTATTATAGGGTATACAGTCATATCATTTTGTTCAAGAGATAACTTAAGTATCTAATCATTTTGGAATAGGGTTCTATGGAATATTATAAAATTAAAATGTAATAAGGGATGACAATAACCTTTTTGTGTTGATCAGGGGATAATGGTAAGTGAATAACTCTAGGATTACAGTCTTTGTTCTTTGATAACATACAATCTAAAATGAATCTTGTAGACTGAGTTATGTTGAATGGATCTTTTTTGTGAACTGAAAGGGTATAAAATTAGTTTATCAGAGCCAATGAAGGTTTTAATAACCTCATATAAGGATGGAGATTTAAGTGTTGAAAATATTGACAAACCCCTATATTCTATACATGCAATGTGTATTACAATTGTGTGTGTATACCAAGAAGGGAAATTAAATATATAATATTGATATGATATTTGAATTATCTTGATGTATATTAAGGTGAAAAATTTAGAACATATATAATTTGTATTATATATTTCTTCAGTTTCAAACAATTGGGTGTTTGATCAACAACCACATAAACCCCTATTTGTATTTGATAGCTCTATCTATACAGATAATAGTTTAAAAGGTGGGAAGGAATAATGATAAGTGAATGAATTATGTGAGGATAAATTTATATCATGATGGAATATATAAAAACCCATATTAAATTCCAAACATAGACTTGAGAGTGTAGAAAGGGGAAGGACATGCAGAAACAACCCTTACACAATCCAAGAAGGAATACAATCAACTAAGAAATTGATGTTTTTCCATAGGAAATGGATTAGATGATAATCCTAGTCTATTTATAAAGATTAATTTGATGAATACCAACTTAAATAACTTTATTTTCATTTTATAAATGTAATATATCAATCACAGTGGAAATGCATGTCCTATTGGCCTTCACAATTGTTAAAAACCCTGAGTTCTAGGGTTTAGGCCATATCTTCACTTCTAACTATCA
The DNA here is from genome assembly GCA_037957365.1 of Torreya grandis. Lineage (NCBI taxonomy): Eukaryota > Viridiplantae > Streptophyta > Pinopsida > Cupressales > Taxaceae > Torreya > Torreya grandis. The sequence goes on along the minus strand of JARHVA010004343.1, from coordinate 511,299 downwards.
AAATTTTCCCAAAATTTGTGAAAACCTTGGTTACAATATATTATAATATATTTTAAGGTTATCAAGATGTATGTGTAGGGACATACACATGTGATGATGACTGAGTTGTCATTCAGGCAAAATAAGCCTAGTCTAGACTGAGATGATGGAAGAAAGTTGATATGTATGTGGAATGGAGACTAGAGGTGAATGGGGAAGCTAGAATGCCCTCTAAGATCCTGAGTCATGTTCTTAGTTGGATTTTTAATCCTATATATTCTCTATAAAATGTGGTTTAGGTAAAACAAGGCTACTACCTTAGTGTAAAAGAAAGTTACTATGGGTAGTTTAGAAAGGGAGAATTAGGTAGAGAGGAGAAATTTAGGGAGAATATCTACATCAGTGAGAGATAGGATATGTGTGTGTGATAAGTTGTTATCAAATTATTATAATTCTCCAAGTGTTTCTACCATTATAAAGCTAGTAAACTTCTCCATGGACATAACCAATTTTGGGTGAACCATGTTATCTTGATGTTATATTTCTTGTTATTTGATTTGTGCAAGTTTATTTTATATTTTACATAGCTTCCCTCTTTGAAAACATTTTGTATATTTTTGTGTTGTCTTATTTTATCCTAACAAGTGGTATCAGATCAAGGTTTTTTGTTGGTGAGGATTAATTTTTAGGAAGCTAAGGATTATATCTAGATTGGGAGCTATGATAGATGAAAAATCAAAGGTGGATAAATTCAATGGGAAGAATTTTGGTTTGTGGAAGATGTAGATGGAGGTATACCTCTTTCAAAATGACCTTTACTTTTCATTGGGAGGTATATCTAATAAGACAATGTTAATGTTAGATGAAATTCGGGAGTTGATAAAAAATCACTCAAAACCATCTGTTTATGCATTGCATCCATAGTTTATTTAAACATATCCTAATATAAGACTATAGAAAGTCTCATGAAAGCATTAATAAATTTGTATGAAAAACCTTATGCCTCTAACAAAATATTTTTGATGAAGAAATTCTTTAATATGAAAATGTTTTAAAATGGTTCAATTTCAGATCATTTAAATGATTTTAATATGGTTACTAGTCAATTAAATTATGTTAATATTGACTTTTATGATGAATTTAGGGTTATTATTATCTTGTGTTCTTTCCCTAAGAGTTTAAATATATTCATTAAAGATATTAGTAACTTGGTCTCAAATAATGCTAAATTCAAGTTTAAGGATGTGTTGGGTGTGATCCTAAGTGAGGAAATGCAAAAGGGAAGCATGGGTGATATATCCACATCAGGAAATGCATTATCCATGGAAACTAGAGGGAGATCAAATAATAGAGGAGGAGGAAACCATGAGAAATCAAGGAAATGTTCTAGATGAAAATCAAGAGGAAAGATGGAGTGCTAACACTATGGGAAGATAGGTCACACAAAGAAATAATGTTGGGATCTTCATTATAAATCATACAAGGACCAACATGAAAGTAACAAGGGGGAAAATGTAGTAGGTGATGTAATACAATATGCCTTAATTATTTATTTAGATAATATTAATGAATCTTGAGTTTTAGATTCAGGATCTTCATTTCATACCACTCCTAACAAACATTATTTTAGATATTATGTTCAAGGTGATTTTGGACATGTTTATCTTGGTGATGATGAAGCTTGTAGTATTGGTGGAAAAGGAAGTGTGAATGTGAAATTGTAGAATGGGAAAACTTGGGTGCTTAATTGTGTTAGACATGTTCCAATTTTGTAAAAGAATTTGATTTCTACAAGATAGTTGGGAAGTGAAATTTGTGTGGTCACTTTTACTGGTGACTCATGGAAGGTTACCAAGGGTTCTCTAGTGGTGGAAAGAGGTGAGAAGGTGGATAATTTATATTTATCCATTGTTAGCATTAATACATCTTGTGATTTAGTTGATTTAGGTGTAGATGCATCTTTGTGGCATTACATACTTGGTCACATGAGTGAGAAGGCAATGAAGACTCTTCACTCAAAGGTAAAATTAATAGGCCTAAAATAAATAGACTTGGAATTTTTTGAGCACTCTGTGTATAGGAAATAGAAACATGTGTCATTTTTAAAAGTTGGACCAGCCAAGAAAATAAGGAAGTTAGAGCTTGTGAATATGGATGTATGGGAACTTGCTCAGGTACCTTTAATTGGTGGTTCAAGGTATTATGTTAAATTCTTTGATGATGCAACTAGAAAAGTCTAGATTTATTTCATTAAATAAAAATATGATGTATTTGACACATTTAAGAGATGGAGAGACTTAGTTGATAATGAAACAAGTTTAAAGCTCAAGTGCCTTAGGTCAAATAATTGTGGAGAATATTATAGCAAGGAATTTGATAATTATTGTTCACTTAATATAATTCATTGGTATAATACAGTTCTAAGAACACCACAATAGAATGATGTGTTAGAAAGCATGAATAGAACTATCATGAAAAATGCTAGGAGCATGAGGTTGCATGCATGGTTGTCATTATATTTCTAGGAATATGTTGTTAATACATCTGTGTACTTGATAAATAGACAACTTCCTTAGATGGTGGCATACTATAGGAAGCATGGAGTGGTAAGAAGGTTGACTATTATTTTTTTAAGGTTTTTGGCTTTGAATCTTTTGATCATATTGACAAAAAGAATAGGTCCAAATTAGAGGCTAAATCTCAAAAATGTAATTTCATTGGTTATGATATTAATGACTTTGAATTTTTATTGTGGGATTTAGAAGATATAAAAATCATCATGATTTTAGATGTTATATTCAATGAGAAATTCATGCATAGGGATCAATTTCAAGAAAGTAAAAAAGAATAAGCCAAAAAAGAATACACAGTATTGGAGGACATCATAGATGAACATGTCCCAAAGGTAACATTTGGAAATATGGAACTCCAAACTCCTATTATGAGAAGATATACTAAAGTAAGTAAACCACATGAAAGTTTTTCTCATTCTTTTAATTATTTGTTAATTAATGATGTTGGTGTTCTAGAGAGATTTGAAGAAGTGATGCATGTTGATGCCAAAGAAAAGTGGGAACAAGATATGAATGAGGAATATGACTCTCTTATGACAAACCAAACATGGGATTTGGTGAAATTTCCAAAGGGAAAGAAGGAATTGTAGAAAAAATGGGTATACAAGATGAAGGAGGAAGATGGAGGTAAAAATAAAATAAGGATAGATTGGTGGTGAAAGGATTTTCATTGAATAAAGGTATATATTTTGATGAAATATTTTCTCTTATTGTTAAGATGACTTATATCATTACTATTTTGTGTATATTTGTAGTGAAGTACTTGAATTTAGAATAGTTGGATGTGAAGACTGCTTTCCTTCATGGGGATTTGGAGGAGGAGATATATATGGATCAACCACAAGGTTTTGAAGTCAAGGGTAAGGAGAAGATTGTGTGAAAACTAAAGAAGAACTTGTATGGACTTAAGCAAGATATAAATAAATGGTATATTGATTTTGACATTTTTATGATAGAACAAGGATATTCTAGATGCCATTTTGAACATTATGTGTATTTTAATAAATTAAAAAATGGTAACTTTAATATCCTTCTTTTGTATCTGGATGACATGGTGGTAGATTCTAACATATAAGATATTATTATACTCAAGACACATTTAGGAGATTCATTTTCTATGAAGGCTATAGTAATACTAAAAAGATCCTTGGGATCAGAATAACTAGAGACAAAAAGAACTAGAGGTTGACACTGTCACAAAGAGAGTATATAAAGAAAGTTTTAGAGATATTTAGCATGTAGAATGCTAAACTAGTTGGGACTCCTTTGGTGTGCCACTTCAAGTTAACAAAGGATAAATGTACGAAGATAAAAGAATAGAAGAATCACAAGTCCATCACACCTTAATCATCATTATTTTTTATTTTGATGTATGCAATGGTGTGTATGAGGCCAAACATTGCACATGTAGTGGGAGTGGTGAGTAGATTCATGAGTAATCTAAGACATGAACATTAGAAAGCATTAAAGTGGATTTTTCATTACTTGGGAGGGATAATAGATGTAGTATTGTGCTATGGTGGATCAGATGTGACATTACAAGGATATGTTAATTATGACATGGTAGAGGATTTGGATGGTATAAGGAGTACTACCAGGTATGTGTTCATTGTGGGTGGTACAATGATGAGTTAGATATCATGTATACAAAAAGTGGTGGCACTTTATACCATAGAGGCTGAGTATGTATCTTCTATAAACAATCAAGGAGATATGGCTATAGAGGATGATGGAGGAGTTAGGATACCAACAAGGAAAAGGGATACTTTTTAGTGATAGTCAAAGTGTCATTCACCTAGCAAAGAACTCAACATTTCATTATAGGACTAAAAAAATTTAGTTAAGGTATCACTTCATTTGGATAGTATTGGAGGGGAAGCAACTAAATTTGGATAAGATACATACAAATTAAAACCATATAGATATGATGACCAAGGAGGTCACAAGAGTGAAGTTAAAATTATGTTCAACTTTAGTTGGTATTCATAGATGAAGTCTAACGAGATGATAAATTTGTTCAATAGATGTAGCAATGGGAAATTGTGAATATTAACTTCAAGTGGGAGAATTGTTAAGTGTGAAGTCACTATTCACAAGTCACCATTCATAGGTCATTATTCATGGATGAGGTGGTAATGGTGATTGGGTAGGTGAGGTGGCTCTTAGGTGATGTGTCATGGCCCATAATGTATCTTTACTTGTTAAAAAGGTAAGAGAGAGAAATGGGGAATGTTTATCCATTAGGAACATGGATTTCTTTTTTGAGTTTTCATGTGGAGAGAATGTGGGGAACCATCCTTGACCCTTGACTTGTAGATGCATGTGGGAGACAAAATATAGATAATCTCATCACTATATTTAGGCATGTGCTTGTGGGGCTTCTTTGTTGGAATTCAAAAGTTGATTTGGATATATTTTGACCCTAGAGTTTTCACATGGTAAAGTGGTAAATTCCATATTGAGTGCACATGGAGGAGGTAAAAAATAGATCATGAGATTCTCCTTTGAATGATGGACCTTGCATGTTGATTCCCACTTTCATTATTCATCAATAGTGATTCCACATGGAGTGTTGCACAATTTTATTCTCCCCCATATTTTCTCTAGTATTCTTGTTCCTTTTGTAAATTAGATTTAAGTATGAGATGAATACTTGGTCATGTATGTAAGGATTTGTATGCTTTGGTTGATGCTTGGGAAAAATATTGTAAGCTTTGTTATCTTTGTATTAGTTTGTTGAATCATGAATACATTGAAGGAAAAAGGAGGTTGTGAGAGATAGAAGAGGTGTGTGATAGGTTCTTGTCATGGGATTAAAAATTCTACAAGTGTTGATGCCATTATAAAGTTGACAAACTTCTATGTGAACTTAGCCAATTTTGGGTGAACCATGTTAACTCGATGTTATATTTCTTGTGCATGATTTATTCTTCTTGGATTTTTTCAAGTTTAATTTTTGTTTTACTTATTTTTCCTCTTTGCAACTTTGTGGATATTTCCATATTGTGTTATTTTATCCTAACATCCTCCCCCTCCCATATATATAAAATATATGTGTGGGATTCCTCCCCCATATGTTTGATTGGAATTAGGGGATACCCTCCCCACATAGCCTATCTAAGATAACCCCCATTCCATATATATATAGAGAGAGGTGGGAGGGGATGGAATGGGAGGGGCTCACCATCTATGTGGAGGGGGTGGGTGTGTATATATATATATATATATATATATATATATATACACACCCACCCCCTCCACATAGATGGTGAGCCCCTCCCATTCCATCCCCTCCCACCTCTATATATATATGGGAAGCCCATTAAATTGTAAATGGTGGAAATCTTCCCTATAGAAAACTAATTCTAAACTCCACCACCCCCCCCCCCCCCCCCACCCACACACACACACAGAGAAGGAACTCAACTCTATATGGTTGGGGGATTGGGGGTGGCCCTCTCTATATGTGTTATCTTATATATTTGGTAGAGGCATGAAGGGAAACCATAAATATTAATTATTAATTAGATTTTAGATAGGGGCCCTCAATCACTCCCCCTCCCTCTCTCCCATTTATATAAACTATATGGGATATTGGATATGGGAACAGATAGGGATCCCTATATATTCCCATATAGAGTTAGATAGGTCCCCCAATTTCCGTATCCCATATGGATGACTTGATCCATAAATCTTGTACATAGTTGCATCTAGATGCATATTTACTATAACCGACATGGACTATGGAAACACTATTTCTCTTAAAAATCATTTTTTAAAATCTTAGATTCGTCTTATTTCTTGGCTTGGTGGTCCATATCAAAGACTTGATCCAAGGAGACCATCCCTTTAGGTATCCTTTTTTATTTCATTTAATGATATTATCATCTTCTCTTTAATCTTTATTGATCAAGTCAAAATCTCTTTAATTAATAATATGTGACTTACAAACATTAAAATTTCTCATTAATTATATGATTTATTAATTATCATCAAAAACTTGGAAATTGTCAACATTATCAGGGATTGAAGAGTATAGTACCAAATCTACAAAATGATATGTATTTTTTATTCTTGAAGTGGGACTAGATTTACTAAATAGGTAGCCATATAATCTACCATTTAATTATGACATGTTGGGATTGATTTTAATTGGAAAGCTTCAAATGATTTGATTAGATTCAAAGATATATACTTTTATTTTTTTAGATATGACAAATTACACTGATATAGACTCCTAAATTCACTACAACTAGCTTTAAATTAGTAAATATTAGTATCTATTTGACATTATGATTTAGTGTGAACAAAAGACCCAATAGTAAGGCTTCATATTGTTGTACCCAACATAACCCCATTCATGTTTTTAGAATAGGGACCCAATATCTTTTTGAAAAGGTCTAGGCCTATCTTGAGAGTCTTATAAAAATGAAAGATTTATGTGTTAAACTAACCTTGTCATTCAAAAAACCTATGAACATGCTTTGTTTATGTGGACTAAACTACTAATGTTTTTTGGAAGTTATGTATATGTAGGTCTTAGCTCATTCAAGACTTCAATGAAATTGCTCAACTAACTTGCTCAGAACTATGCTTAGTAAGATTTGGACTTCAAAACTTTTGTTTAGAAGCCTATATTTAGTAGTTTTTGACACTTTACACCTGTATAATCCTTGACATGAATTTAATATTTAGAGTGTTTTTTCACAAGTTTTGTTTTAAACATTTATTTAGAATTTATGTTTACATACGGGGCCTTTGTAACTCTATTTATCATATATTAAAGACATCACCATTTAATCTTTGGGATCTTCTCTTGGGGAACAAATTTTTCATAAGTTTTACACTTCATCTCATCTTGGTCTTCAAAGGATTTATTCAACAAGACCCTTTGTTTAAATTACTTAACATGAAACTAGTATTTAACTAAAGTGTTTAGCTTATTTGGGTCTTCAAGGAAATTATTCAGGGCTTTAATTCAACTCATCTTGGTCTTTAGATGATTTTTTTTAGCAAGACCCTTTGGTGAAAGTATTTGAAATGAAACTAGTATTTGATGAAATTATTTGGCTCATCTAGGTCTTTAAGGCTTTTCTCTAGCTCATTTTGGTCTTCATAAAAAGTGTTTGATAGACTTGTTCGGCAAAAGTGTTAGGCTCTTCTGGGTCTTCGGGGAAACTATTTAGGGCTATTCTCTAGATAATGTTAGTCCTTGGTAAAAGTGTTCAAAACTTTTATTTAAGAGATTAGTTCACCTCACAAACACCATTTTAAAGCTATATTTGTGGATCTATGAATTTGACTCAAGAGAGGATGGTTAGTATGGTGTTAGTTCCAAAATGACAACATAATGAAATAAACACACTAATAGCATAACATATTTAGGATTAGACACTAGGGAGAGATTAGTTAACCAAAAAAAATGATAAATACAACTAAAAAGTAAGGAACGAAAACACAAGAATACCTTCACCTATCTTAGATGCTCTAAATGCCTTTGTAGTGGTGGGTTGCTCAGCTTTTGCTCATGAAGTCCTTGGTAATGGAAGCTTAGCTACCTCCATCTTTCCTTGGCACCTTTGGCTTATGGATTGGATTATCTTGGAATCAATTTAGAATTATAACTTTTCATAATCAAATCCTTAAAGATATTTGAGCATGATAACTTTGTATCAAAATAGCTTAGAAATGATGTTCATGGCCTCTCTATTTATAGAGTTTTGAAAATGATCCGAATCAACCTCAACCATCCATCTCAAGATTGAGATGTTTGGTTGAGTATTAATTCAATTTTTGTAATTAATTTTATAATTATCCTCATCATGACATTGGAATAAGGGGCAATTAAGAGGCATAGAGGGCCTTAATCTTGATATTTGTGGCATTTATGGCCCAAGGATGTCTTCCCAAGAAATGAGGTCACTTGATGACACAGATATTCAATATTCATTTCCAAAAATAATTATTCAACAATTTTCCATGGATTTTTTTATTAGACCTTGATTTGGGTTAATTAGCTCTTAAGCATGTTTAAGTACCTTATGCACAAATTACTCAAATTGATTAGAATGCCTTGTTATTGGTCCAAAATTTGACTGGATTGGAATCGGAAGTCCAAATCAAATTCATTAGATCTATATTAAAATTTAGGATGTTATCAACAAAAAATAATAAAGGCATACATCTTGTGCAATATATTTGATAGGAAAGAGCAATCTAGAGCACCCAGGTACAAATTTGGCATTTTGACTCAAAATAATATGATCAAAGTTAGCTAGCCCATATATTGCATTTCCCCATTTAGGGTACCTAGCCAAAATTGGAACTTGAGTATGTCAGTTACACACCATTTAGCATGTTTTAGTGTTTTTAGGCCAACTTGTGCATTTTGGGTAGAAATTGGCTAAAACCTTGATTAGAGATTGTTGATGGCCAGATTTAAGTGTCTATAGTTTACCCCTATTTGGGAAGGTGTTGCAATCTATAATAATAGTAATGTCTTCTCAAAAAATGAAAAGGTCATGTATGCCTACAACTATAATGATGATAAACTAACTATACGATGCCCTCTCAAGGGAATGGTTGGCACAAGTAGGTAAAAAAATAGTCCCTCGAAAGGAAAGAAGTGAAGTGAGGGGACCAAAGAAAGGAAGGATTATGGGGTGAAAACACAATGATAGTGAAAAATTAGTAAAAATCATTGAATATTCAAGTGGGATGGTGCACAATGGTTTTCCCAAAAGTGGTTATAAGCATTGTACCTTAATAGTGGCAATGTGGTATGATAAAACAATGATTTGTCCAAAGGTGGTTATAATCATTGAGAAGATGGAGTTGCCCCAGTTAGGATAAAAAACCAAGATAATAACATGCCCCTAGATAGGAAAAAAATTAAAGTGGTGACAACACAATGATTTATCCAAAGGTGCTTATAATCATTGAGAAATGCAAGTGGGATGACATGCAATGATTTGCCCATAGGTAGTTATTATCATTGGACCCTGATTATGAAAAACATGATAAACTTGGCCAAGGATTATGATAACTAAACATAGAGGGCAATGGTGAATTGGAACAACCTACTAGTAGGGAGATGCTCATTTGAACTAATAAAGGTTGAAATTATTTCATGGTTAATTACTTTATTTGGGATATGATTGGGATTGAATCGGGATGGAATCTGGATGTTAGTGCCAAAGAGATGTCACCATTGCTTAATATATTTTTTTAATCTTAGTTTTTTTGTGTCACGTGTTAGTATGCATCATGGTATAACATCATGAGGACTTAGCTGAAATATGCATGCAAACTGACTCCCATAATCCAATACTCAAAAGAAAATAATGCATCAATGATAGAAGCCATGATGACAATGTAAACATATGAATAGGAATAGATTCAAGTGTAAGTTTGGGCAAGGAATCACCCAATGAACACACATAAATTTAATCAAGACAATAGTGCTGAAAGTAAACAAACAGGCAGATAAACAAACAAAATAAGCATAAATAAATAAATAAACAATGCAATAAAAACCATATGAACATTACCCATAGAAAATAGGTGACAACTAAACAAAAAAATAAAATGGGAGAATAGAAGAAAAGGAAGGGGGTGGCCAATCTATCTCCATATGTAATAGGTAAGTGGATGCTACCTCATAGTTCCATGGATGTAATATTTAATAAAAAACTTTAGGCAAAATATAATTCTCCCAAGGAATGGGAAGAATATGATAACTGAGGAAAACAAATAGAATGGATGTGATAAAAGAATAGGAATGTTCTTACAAAATGGAAAGTGCATGAGATAAAAGGCCAAAAAGGATGGGGAAACTAAATGACAAGTGATTTACTTGTAACTTAGTAAGGGTTCCCAGAATCCTTAAGGCAAAGAAGTGGTCAATGTTGTTATTCTTTTCTAATGATTTTTTAAATGTTTTTGGAATTTTTTAAAGTGTCTCAACTTGATCAAGAATGATGAGACACTAAATGGTTCAATCTCACAAAATGGAGAGAGAATTAAAACTTTGGTTGCTCGCAAAATGGTGAGAGCATGGCTTAGGTTGCTCACAAAATGGTGAGAGTATGGCTTAGGTTTCTCACAAAATAGTGAGAGCATGGGGAAAAGGGTGATTTATCTGACCTCAATAAGTATTGAGCACTACCTACATAGTCCTAGAGTAGGACCTGAAGTCACTGTAGTTCATCCCTTACAGTGAAGGAAGTTGACTAGTGCAATAATCAATTCAAACAAAATAGGCACAATTGGTAAAAAGGCACAATGTGGTATAGGAAGTGGTATGTTGGTATGTCAAGGCTTAATGTTACCCCTAGTTTTCCCATAGGTTGTTATAACTAGGACATAATGGCATATATTAATGGTACTAATTTTCCCAAAGGTATTTATAATTAATAACAAGACCAGTGGTAAAAAGGAATAACAAACTAAGGATGCAACTACCAAAACTTTAGTCACACTATCCCAAAATATGCTCTCTATTTGAATTACTCTAACTAACTAATGAATTGATCAGATACCTCAATGCTAAAACTATGTAACAAATGATAAAAACCAAGGTCAAATAGGCTAGGCTTTAGAAGACACTAGGTTGATAAAATGGTAGTAGAAAGTGGATACAACAAAGAGACAGATAAGGATGATATTTGTATAAAGAAGAATAGTGATAAAATGGCATAACTGAAATGGTCCTTATAGACAATCCACCTTAGTGCTCAAGCATAGTACCACTTGAGATGAATAATATTCATCAAATCTAAAAGTTCATCACCATCTAGTGTGGCAATCCTATATGCTCTTGATCCAAAATCTACAGTGATGATGAAAGGCTCTATCTAGTTTGGTTTGAATTTCCCTTTATGCTTCTTCTCAACCATGGTATTCTTTTGGTTTTCTTTAAGAAAAAGATCACCAATTTCAAATTTTCTATACTTACTACATCAATTATAGTGGCCTTTGAGTCAATTTTGATATGCTTGAAGTTTATTGAATATGGCCATGTGTTTCTCATCAAGTAGGTCTAGCTCTTGAAGGCAAGCTACTTGATAGTCATGATCATCTAGGACATGCTTGAAAGAGATGCGTAGTGAAGATAATTTGACCTCAATGGGAAAGATGGATTTAGTTCTATAAACAAGTGAGTATAAAGTGGCTCTTATGGGGGTATGATGATTGGTATGATATTCCCAAAGGTTAGGGAGTATTTGGAGGTGCCAATCATGATTGACATCATTGACAATTTTTCTGAGAATGTTACCAATGGTTTTTTTCAAAGCCTCAGCTTGGCCATTACCTTAGGGGTAATATGCTATAGAAAAATGTTGTGTGATGTTGTATTCAATACATAAATGTTGTGTAATGTTGTATGCCCCATGTAGAAAAGGACCATGACATCAACATCAGTTTCAAAGTTTTTGTTGGGGAATAAATCATATTAGCATGCCATTGACATTTATCACAATTTTTTACATATGCAGTGGCATCTGCATCCATTGTGGGTGAATAATAACCAATACACAAAATATTTTTGGATGAGACTACCCTACTATAATGAGATCCACATACTCCTTCATGAACTTCCTTTAACATGAACGTAGACTCTGATGAAGTTAAACAACGAAGCAAAGTTCCTTCAAAACATGATGGTAAAGGGTGGATCCAAGTAAAGTATAATGATTGGAGTGATGAATGAAGGATTTGGTTTGTTTTCAAGATAGGTTAGGTGGTATAACTTGGTCATGAAGGTAGTTTTAAAGGTCTAAGAACCAAATAGAATTAGGACCAACAATATTACAAATCATGGAAATAGTTGAAGGTTCATGACCTGGTGCTACCAAATTCTTGATGAGGAATTGATACTGTCTAGATTTATCTATTTATAAAATTAGAGAGCCAATAATAGCCATTGCATTTTTAGTTCTATTACTAGCCCTTGGTATGTGCTCAGACTGAATATTGGTAATTTTTTGCTTAAGAGTGTCGACCATGGCTTTATATGGACCAACTTTTCATCATTGGTTTGAAAATGATCTGTAACCTAATTGATGATTAATTGATAATCACCATAAACTTGGAGATGAGATATATTCCAATGCACTACTTGTTGAAGTCCTATAACAAGTGCTTCATACTTGACCATGTTGTTTGTACAAGGAAAGTTGATTATGACTGATTTAGGGATTAGATCTCCCTATGGTGTAATAAATAATAGGCCTACCCCTGATCCATGTGTAGTAAATGAACCATCAAAATATAGCTTCCAAGTTTGTTCCTTAAGGGGTGTGTTAATGACGATCATTATGGATTCATTAGGAAATTGAAACATGAGTGGTTGTGTGTCTATGAGAGGTGCCTCCACAAGTTGATCCATAAAAAAATATCCCTTGATTACCTTTTGATTGACATAATCTATGTCAAACTCACTAAGAAGCATGATGAATTTAGCCATTACACCTTGAAAATCTATTTTAGATAGTAGATACTTAAATGGATCTAATTTTGAAATGACCATGGTCTTATTATTCAAAATGTAATGGCACAATTTTTGAGTTGCAAAAACCATGGCTAGACAAGCTTTTTCAACAAGTGTATAGTTATGTTCATATGTAACCAAGGTATAGATTAGGTATTATACAACATGTTCCTTTCCTTTGTCATCATGTTGAGCCAAGAGTGCCCCTAGAGCATGGTCAGTAGCTGATAGGTATAACAAGAATTATTTTCCTAACATAGGAGGTAATAAAATAGGTGGATTAACAAGATAGTCTTTGAGTAATTAAAAATCTATTTGGAAATGATCATCCCAGTGAAATGCAACTCCCTTCTTTAAAATATGTGTAAATGGATGACACTTATCTGCTAACTGAGAGATAAAGTGTTAGATTGACTAGATCTTACCCTACAAATTGTAGAGTTACTTTGAATTGGTTGGTGGTGGCATCTCAATTATAGCTTGAACTTTAGCCTAATTGACTTTAATACCTATATGAGACATAATGAAGCCAAGTATTTTGTCTCAAGTTACACTAAAAACACTTTTTTTTGGATTTATTCTGATTTTGTACTCTCGTAATCTTTCAAATATCTTATGCAACACTATTGGATGGTTAGCCCTAGTTTTGGATTTTTCTAATATGTCATCGACATAGTATTCAACAATATCATGTATCATATAATGGAATATGATAGTCATGACCCTTTGATATGTAGATCTAACATTCTTAAGTCCAAATGGCATTACCTAATAACAAAACATTCCCCATCTTTTGGTGCTATTCTGATCTGGTTGTATCCTAAAAATCCATCCTTGAGTGAAAGCATTTCATAATCAACTATGGAGTCAATAATCATGTCTATATTAGGCAAGGAAAAATAATCTTTAGGACAAGCTTTGTTGATGTCTCAAAAATCAATACAAATTTTGATCCCTTTAAGATTTTTGATAATAGGTACCACATTAGAGATCTATTTTGAGTAGTCAATAGATCGAATACATCCTACTTGTAAGAGTTTTTCCAACTCTTTCTTTACTAATACAATAATGCAAGGATGCATCTTACGTAGCTTTTGTTTTACCAATTTGGCATCAGGATTAACCATAAGATGGTGCATAACCAGGATGGGGTCTAAACCTGGCATGTTAGAATAGGCCCATGCAAATATATCTACAAATTCTCTCAACAGATCTGTAAGGACATCACATTCCTCCTTAGTGAGGGATGCTCCTAATTTTATCCATTTCAAGTTTGATGGAGTCTTGATATTTACATCTATTGTAGCTTCGACTAGAAGGGTTAAACCATCTTCTAGGAGAGTAGGTAGTGACTTGAACTAATGAATTATGTTAGGGTCCTCCGTTAGGACTTGCTCTTCAACTTCTCCTAGACATGATGAATTGGAGTCCCCTAATGGAAGATATAACCATGTGACAAAAATAGTTAAAAATTATTCAAGAATTTGATCAAATACTTGTTACTCAAAGCTAAACTTTGATCCATAGGCAAATTCATCATTGATGGTCTCCTAGTCTAAATTTGAAGAAGAATGAACACCACCATCTAATGGCACCTGAAACAAGTTTTCACCACTAGACTATCCTTTATCTTTACTTTTTCCCTAGTTAGAAAGTGCCTCAAAGAGGTTTTCACTTTGGGACCTCAATGTTTTACTTATTTATTTTGGATAAGGGTGTTCACTCGCTCTCAAAAATATGCTACAATATACAATGTGATTGAGAACCTTGATTTGTGATCTCCCAATGGAATGTTGTCTCTAAGGCCCAAAAAGTCAATGAATGCCTCATCATTTTATAACACATCAATCAGTAAACTAGATTCTTGTTGGTCCTAATCTATTAGTTAGGGATAATATAATGGAAAATGGTTGTGATGAATGGCTAATGTAAGGGTACAAATGACATTGTTATGAAATAGGTTGGTTTCAACTATGTCATCAAAGGTGAGGATATGATCAGACTCTACTTCACTATTGGCATCATCATTATTAGTCACTAGTGAGGGAGTTTGAATAAGATATGTGGGGTCATCCCCAGGAAGTTTAAATGTAGGTCCATAAGGTCTTTCATACTTAGTCTTGGAAATTGGCTTGATGGTTCCTTGTTGATTCAGTCTGAGGCCTCTTCCTTCATAATTGTGATGCTCCATGATCCTATTAGGAATATGATACTTGGAATTTTTATAACAATCAGCTTGGTTATCATTGTATAGCCATGATTGATCCCCTTCAAGAGGGTCAAGTCGTATGCTAGATGCTAGTACAAATGTGATAGGTCCATTATCTTTGTTCTTTTATTGTCAATGCTTATGTGGGGTGACTTTAGGTCACCTAAAGGTTTTTGGATTTTGAGGAAGATAGGCAATATGAAATGTATCATGGGTCACATACTCTCCTAGTCTATTATCTGAAATGGTGAAAAAGCTTCAGGAGGTGGCATGTGGGAAAGGGAATCCAAGGTATTAGGATCTATGCAATTATCTAGTGAAGGATCAATAAGTATAGCCTTTCCTTTCTCCTATTTGGAACTTGGATTCATATCATACTAATAATTATAGCTTTGAAATTTTCCCTCAAGATGCTTGTAGTGCTTATATGGGTGTAAATCTCCTGGAATGTTCATTTCCATCCCTGAGTGGGAAAACTTGATACATTAGTGCAACATTGACAGGATTACACAAATCTCATGTAAATAAGGCCTTCCTAGCATCATGTTGTATGATAACTCAAGATCAAGCACATGCCAAAGTGTATCATGGGTTAAAGGCCCAATAATAACTGGAAAACTAATGGTGCTTTATGATTCTCTTTCTTGATTATCATAAGCTTTGACGGTTATTATTTTTTGTTGGAGATCTACCATTGTTGACCTAAGAAGCTTGATGAGCTTTAGAGACACTATGTTAAGGTCTGATCTATTGTCTATAATGACACGTTTCAATTTATGCCACTTTATATAAACGTCTATGTATAATGGATTATTATGGAGTAGGCCAAGGGAAGACATATTACTTTGGTTGAATGTGACTTATTGTGCTAGAGCTACGTTTCCAACCAAACCTTGAAAGTTATAAGGGGATATGTCACTAGCAATAGTGGATTGGGTCAAAAACTTCATTCAAGATGTTTTTTTGGATTATTGACATTCGTAGGAAATATAAAATATAAATTTTTGTTGGTGTTTCTTGTAATTGTTCCATAATATCAAACTTATTATTTTGGTCAGTAGTGAATGGTTTATTCTAAGGCTAAACAGTTGGTTGGATGACAGGCAAAGTGGCAGATGGTTGTGGGCTTGGTATAGTAATATTTGAACTCTAAGTTATGATTTCACAATCAAGATTAAATATTGGACCATTATTGCTAACAAATTCTAGGAATGGTGTGGGACCAGACAAGACACATCTCAATTGCCTGTGCACTTGCATGTGGTGACATGGTAAGAATGAGTTGTCGATATAAGGTCCAAAAGGGGAAGTCCTACTTTGTTGGTTTCTTGTATGCACTCCCAAGTTAAAGAAGGATTATCCATGTAATTTGGCTATATGTTTTTTTTAGAAATGGTCTAGACTGATTAGTGTTTGGTCTAAGATTAATGGAGATGGTATTAATACTACCTCCTACAATATGACCTACAACCCTGTTGTAGTCATGTGTAACTACATGGTAGGTTTGTTGGTTTTTACCATTATGACCTTGGTTTTTTTCATTATTCTATCATTGTGGGTTCTTCTATTGAATTTTTTGATTTTACTAGTTTAGCCTTTTATTTTGATACTATTGATTTTGCTGCTGCCCTAGCCATTATTGTTATTGCTAATTATTCTACTGCTATTGATTGTTATGTTAGCGAAAGGGGTTTTTATAGATCCCAAGAGTTTGATTATAAGTGGAAGCACCATTATCTAATTTTATCTCCCCATTCTCCAACATATTCTCAATAAAATGCTTGATTTTGACACATCTTCATAGATTATGCCTGTTGACTTGATGATAGTCATAGAATTCATTTTCACAATACCAATTAGGATAAGGAATGCCTTATAGATAACGATTTGGTATAGGCCAAATAATTAGATTAGGGGTATCAAGCTTGTGAAATATAGACTCAATATGTTATCCTAGGTCATTAAAGACATAATGTGTAGGCATGGTTCATCTAGGAGGAGTGGTTTGCAATGGTAACGACTACTATATTTATTGTGCAAGTTTTGGTTTTTACATTTATGGCACTAGGTGAGTATGATTAAGTTGAAAAGGTGGTGTAGATGATGTGTACACCATTTTAACATGATGGGATTTAGTTAATCCATTTCCCACTACATTCCTATTACATTTGAATTGCTTTGGTATTTCATGGTTATTGGCTTGGGCCAGTTGTGATGCTTGCATTTGGATGAGATTTTGTTCATTTCCCTTGTTGGTATCTTGATTTTTATTATTTGAATTAGGCTTGATGACTCTTTTATTGATGAGCACCCTCTTGATCAATAAATATTTATCAATGATCATGAACGTATGTGCACATTGTAGTTCCAAATGATAAGGTATCTCACTGTGCAATTTTTTGGTAAACATAGTGGCTAATTATTTATCTAGTAAACTATGGGTGAAATGGATTAAAATGTCTCTCCATCACTATAAATAACTTGAAAATCTCTCACCAACTTTTTTCTTTGATTGCGTTAAGTCCACTAATGAAATCTCATGTTTGAGATTATAGGAAAAGTGCTAAAAAACTTATCAAAAAGATCATAAAAATATGCTACTGAGTTCTTGGGAAACTTTAAACACCACTCCAAGGCTTGTTCAACCAAACTCCTTGGAAACAACAACAAAAGGTATATTTCACTATATGCCATTGGTTGACATGTGAGAAAGAATTTAGTCAAAAGCCTTATGGTCACCTTTCCCTTTATATTTATCAAATTTCAGCAGTTTATATCCTTGAGGAAATGGTATCTACAAATACTCCATGTTGAATGGATAGGAACATATGTCATCTAGTTTGAACTTTTTAGTTTGTTTACGAACTTGAATGGTAATAATTTCATCCTTAATCTATTACAATTATTGGGATAGGAAAGTAGATGGAATATTGGTTTGAGGGAGAACATTGGTTCAGAGAAATGGTTGAGAAGTCACAAGTGAAACACTTTGACCAGGGTATAATGGAGACACCTATTGGGGTATATTGGCATAGTTAGGGAATGGACCAGGAATACATATACGGTGGATTAGGATGCATTTTAAATTTCACATTTGGTTGTGTGATATTTTGGTTTGGGTTGGTGATAAAGGTTTGAATTTGAGAATTTTGTGGTTAGGATGGAGGTATATAACTATATTGTGCCTGTTATGGTAAAAAAAGGACATGTTATCAACTAATCAAACCTTGTTGTTTAGTGGGAACTTGTGGACCACGACCCTGTCTCTAGATTTGTGGCATATTTTGAACCAATGGTTATCTAGTAGGTACCTAAGAATTATGGGGACCCACTTATTGTATGAATCCCTATGAGGAATTGAAAGTAAGTTGTAGATTCAACATCTATCATTGACCAATATTTGCACATTGTTGACTAGTCATTGCTTGGTTTTGGATTGGAATGTTAGTCTATGATTGAAGAGGTGTGTTCATCATTACATGGTGAGGTGGAACATTAGTTGCCCTTGATTGAGGTGGAAATTTATTTCTCATCTATTACATTGATACACTAGATTATGCCTATTGTTATGGAACACTACTCATAACATGTTGATGAAGAGTAGGGTTTGCCACATTTTATCATTGACTATTATTTAATTACATGATCCCATAGGTTGTACACTTGAGGAAATAGCTGGTTGAGGTTGGGGTGTAGAAACTCCAACTCCTTGGTATGATGACCTATTCATAGGGTTAGCTATAGGCACATGTTATTGGCTAGTTGTTTGTGTATTAGTAAAACTTTGATTAGGACTGGATGTTATTTGCACATTATCTACTATGTTTATCTCACTATTTAGTGTAGAGGCCAAAGACACATCTTTAATAATGGGCATATGCATCAAGTTATCTATTGAAATAGTTTATATGAATGGGTCAGAATTCAAATTCTCTTATCCTGTTAACTCTATTAACACTCTTGTTGAAGGAACTAGGTTAGTGAGAGGATTACTTACCATGTTCATCTGATTGAAATCATGTGCTAGATTTAGATATGTTTGATATGTTATCTATATTTGGTTAAAGTTTTCTTCCATGATGTTTTTTCATCAATCAAATATATTAGGATCTTAGTAGGTTTTTTGGACTAGAGCCATAATATTGTTAGAATAATCCCATTGATCATAAGTGATATTGTGGGGTACTTTTACTAGACTTGGTAAATTTTCATGGGGGAAGTCTGGTGGAAACTTAGCTCCTATCTCTATGGCTTTAACCAAAATTTCATCTTTGTTCTCTAACAAATGTCTGTAAAAAAAAAATAGTTCATACATGGAAGTCATATTAGTAGAATATGACTATTGAAGTACTAATTCATCCACTATAGGTATTATAGTTATGGGTATTACACAATTTACTCTTAGTCTTATTCTGAATAAGGTGGTGTGTTAACCAGATAGTTGGCCAATGAATCTTAGATTGTGCTCTTGATTGAGTATTATAAGAGGGATAAGAATCCATCTCATAAGCAATATTATTTGTATAGGGGTCTTGCACCATTTCTTCCTACACAACCACATTACTAATCCCTAGATTGTACATGAGTCCACTATGAGTGTATAAATACATGTTAGGATCCATAGTCAATGCTTTTATGATAAAAGTTCAAAGATTTATACAAACTCTAAAAAGGAAAATGTCTAAAATAGATTATGTTCAAAATTGGTCTAGATAGGTCAAAAAGATCAAAAGGTTTATGCAAATATTTGTGAGAAAACAAGCTAGCATGAAGTATCTAACGTTTCACTGTTCACATCAAGATAAACAAGTAAATGGTCCTAAAAATCAAAATGCCAAACTCTAAGGTTAAAGTATTTCAAATCAATCTAATCTAGGAAATTAAAAAGTTGCTATGTCTTTTGGCCAAACACAACGTCAATAGCTAGGCTCAAACAAGGCATGAGCTAGGACTTTTGGCCAAATAGTGTCAAAATCTAGACTTTGAAATAGATGAAAGTTTTAATATAATGGAATTGAAACACTTCTAACAAACACTAGGAATTTGATTCTTGGATATGAACTTGATCAACTAAGTATAAGGTATGAAACAAAAGACACTTTTATAAATCATTTATTTTCTTACAAAAAAGGTATAAAACTAGGTTCTTTTGACAAATAAGCTAGACAAATGTGATCAGTATAACTATGCTTTAGACAAAGAATCACAAAAGTAAAATTGGATTGGTCTAAAAATGTAGGAGAAAATTTGAAACTCTATGCAAGAAGGTATATGAAACAATATTCAAAATGTTTTGGGTAGTGTAACAATGCTATACTACCCAAAAGGTATGACAAAAAGGTTTGTTTCAAAAACTCTCTAAGGCAAAGATGTTTTCCTAAAATTTTGATAGCATAACACTATTTTTCTTGACACAGAAATGTTAAGGTGCATAGACTCAAATTTCAAGTGTTTATCACAAAATGGCTTAAGTCTATCAAGTGATGATAATGATTATGAGTCTTTAAATGACCTTCAACTTAAAATGGAAATTAAACATAAGTTCCCCCATGTTTAGTGCAAATGGTGAAACCACTTAACACATCGACCCTATGAACTTGTAAAGGCATAATTTTGAATTTAGATTATAAGTGAAGGACTTAAGCAACTTTGGTAAAGGGACTCATTTGGGTAGCATAACTACACCAAAGTGGATGATATGACTCAAGCTTTTGATGAACTTTTGAACAAGGCAAATTGATGATCTCACATAGACAACATAATGCCTCTTTGTTCAAATGAAAATTTGGACTATGTGTTTAGTTTGGATTGTTTTTTTACACCAAGTTTTGACTCCAAACAAGACTTTAAAATAGGATAAGACTAACTAATTAATCATTCTTAGATCCTAAACTAACAACATTGCTTGGTATTATTGGAATCCATCAATATACATCATTTGAGAGGACTTTAAGTGTTCATACAAAAGTAAATTCACATTATATAGTAGGTTTTTTACACCCCCCTTCTCTCAAATGACAATACTATGAAATAGATCTTGAGGTGCACCTTGCACCAACAATACTTTCGTAGAAAGTGGGGATTTATATAAAATCTAACAAGTTTCTAAACAATCTAGGGGAATCAATTACATAATGAGTTTTATTTCAAAAAATGCAAAAGAAAAGAGCAAATTTTGGGACTGTATCACTTGGCTTGTTTCAAAAAGGTCTAGTCCTTTTTGCAACCACTACATCCTATTGTTCGCTCAGTGTAGTGCGATGTCCAAAGTACCACTATGCCCCATGTGCAAATCCAAAGGAGCCAAATGAAGTCAATGCTAGGAGATGAAACCCTAGGTCAAATCTTCCCTAAATAACTTGTGGGAGGTGATGAAGCCCCCCTCATCCCCGTCACAAGCCAAGATGCATAAAAAATAAAGAAAGCATAAAAGTAGAAATACTTTAGGGTCATTTTTAAGGTCACCCAAACTTTGACAAGTTTTTGGGGAGTGCTTTAGATGAATTTATTTCTAAGAATTAGAATAGGATACTTGAAATAAGAATGGTTTTTTTGATTCCAAGGGTTCCCAATAGGGGACAAATGGAAGAGCACACATGCAACATTATTCTTTTTTCCAAACAAATATTTGATTAAATAACTATTACAAATAAAAATTGACAAGTGTGTTCAATTTTAATCCCAAAATGAAAGATTTGGTGGTGTTAATTTGACCCCTTGGTCTTAGTTTAAAACTTTGAAAACATTCACCAAAACATCTAAATTCTTTGTTAAACACCAAAACAAGGTTCCTAATTGATTTTTAAGCATGCAAAGGTGATTTAAACATGTTTTGAATAAATATGAATCTTGGTCCTACAGTAAAATTGTTACCATGTCCTTTATCTTTGAATCTCTTTTTAGCTTGAAATAATGAACTTTTAAAAAGTAGCTCTCAAGTCTATGTTTTAAGAAAAACATAGTGACTGACATTAATTTATATAACCGATGATGGTGACATTTTCTAGTCGATGTCAGTTATCCAATTGATATCAGTTTTACTAATGTGACCGATGACAGGTATATAACTAATGGTTGTTTTATGACCTGACATTATGCAATCGATATTGGTCTTACCTACTAACATTGATGACTGTGTTAAAACCATGGCAAATAAAAATGACAAAATAGAGTTAGAAAATAAATTTGAAAGAGTTTTAAAGGCTCAAATAAATATTTTATGTTGAAAAATGATCTTCTTCATGTGTAGGATACATCTAGTCCCACTGGGCATGACATTATGTAGATCTATGAATTTGACTCAAGATAAGATGATTAGTATGGTGTTAGTTCCAAAATAACAACAAAATGAAATAAACACACTAATAACTTATCATCTCTAAGCCTAGACACTAGGGAGAGCCTAGTTAACAAAAGTAAATGACAAACATAACTAAAAAGTAAGGAATGAAAACATAAAAATTCCTTCACCTTCCTTGGATTTTCTAAATGCCTTTGTAGTGGTGGCTTGCTCGGATTGTGCTCATGAAGTCCCTCTCAATGGAAGCTTGGATACTTCTACCTCTCCTTGACACCTTTGGTAACTTGGAATCAATTCGACATTATAACTTTGAATAATTAAATATTTGAAGATATTTTAGAATAATAACTTTGCAAGGTTCCTAATTCCCCTACTATCAATCCCTATCTACAAGCATTTTGAGTATATAGTATACCCAAGAGAGATGAGTTGTTAACTTGAAAACTAGACTATTATCAACAAAGTCAAATAGCAATGTAATCATAATCTAAAGCATTCATATGAATCCTTCTCCCTTTAAGACTTTCTATAAAAGTATTTTATTGAATATAAAGATATGTTCTTTGAGCGCAAAGTATTAACCAATGACTACAAAAAATATTCAACACTATGGGAGGTGATACACTAGATTCATGTGCATACCCACAAATAAATCTTGACTTTAGCTCAATGAAAATTGGATGTAGACCTCCTCCCCTTAAAATTATAATAGATAAACTTTGCAGTAAGAAATCTTGATGTCATACCATGCATTGACATCCTTCGAGATTTATTCTTCTCTAGGAAGATGATTGGAGGTGCATTCTTTCACTATTTGTAACACAAAATAGTCATGGCATATATTTCATGGGATGCATTTAAAATTTACCTCTCCCTCCCCATTGTAGATGTTACTTATAATTTTCATAGGTTAGTATCATGGTAATAAAATAAATCAATTGAGAAAACACTAAGTAGCTGGATGGTTCCTAAGGAGACCATCAATTTCAAGGATAAATAACTAATGTGAGTGACCAAATTTAAGATGAGCATCTGAATTGGGATGGCCCTCTTGAATAGGTTATTTGGATATTTGAGAATTTAATTTCTCCACCATGAGTGGATTATGTTTCTAAAATTATTAATGACCTAAAAGCTGACATTTATTGTGGGTAAAGTAATCAATGCAAGGATATAGGAGAAAATATTACACAAAGATAAGAGGCCATAGTGAGGCCATTTCTACATGATGTCTTACATTCATGATGCTATACTTAGAATAATTTAAGTTCATAATGGGTCATTCTCAAGCCCATCTCTAGACTATATCAAGAATCATATATGTGATTCCTATTCTTTAATGCACATATATGCATACACCTAAAACATTATACGTATTACATAAAATGTCTACCCCAAGGTATGGATAACCATCCATGAGTCCCCTCTACCTAGGATATCAAAAATCATTGTGGATACATTGATGATTAAGGGTAGACTATTGGTTTTACCTATATTTCGTTGTCATTGTGGTCATAGGCTATAAATTAGCACCCTTATACCTCCATAAGTATGTACTTGACAAAATGGCAGGGGAATAAATTGCCTGTGGTGGGGAATAGATGAATACATGCACAAGATAAATAATAACTACATTCATGTCTCCCACCTCATGATTAGGATAATCTATTATGTAAATCATAAACATTTTTGTGAATTTGAAAGGTAAATAAATTATTAATCACTGGCTACACTACCATATAGGGACTAGGATCCACATGGTCAAGTGAAAGAACACATCAAGGGCCTTGTTATTCCCTATTATCATGAGCCCTATGACCATTATTTCTTAGTTTTCAATGTTGAGGATGATGTACAATTAAATGAATGGGCAAAAACAATCAATTTGGATGAAGACCTCTTGAAAATCATTCAAGGGTAGCCTTTCATCTCAATTATAGATGCACAAACTAGATTCCAACTAGATAGAGGATGTAGTAAATAAGGAGCTAGGGGTTCCTAATTCTTCACTTGGTAGAGCATAAGATGACCCTAGCTGTCTTAATTTTTTATATTCTAAGGGACCTACCTAGACAAATGCCACATCAATACCAAAGGTTGTTATTGTGTTTATATCAACCACAAAAACAAAGGAGACACCTTCCATAATTAGGAAAATAAGTATATGTTACAAGAGGAAGTTAAAGGCTCAACCCCTTCCATAGAGACCAGTTATTGAGACACCATCAACATAAGGGCCATAACAAGAGGTAGATAGAGTTGAATAAATAGATGAGGATGTCTAACTTAAAAGAGATAAGATCCTAAGTCTCTAGGACACCAATGAGAAATCACTATTACATTAGGAACCATCAAGTGAGAATGTAACCCCTATAGTTTGGATTACTCTTATTGTGTCTTATGTTTCTCCTTCCACTATTAGTACATTTGATTTTGTGTCCATCAGTCCTAGTGGTCCCTCTCCCCTTTTTGGACCTAAGGTGGAGGTTGTTTATTCTCAACCAAGTTCCCAACCTACTCTATTTATTCCTAAGGTAGAGGATACTTCCTCTACCCCGATTGTTCTTACTCCTCTAATTAATCTCCCTCCAATTGTATCTTTTATATAAATTCCTATTGTTTCCACTATAATTGATTCCACCACTATCTTAGCTCCCCCATACACTAATAAAAAGGAAACTAAAAAGATAGGGGAGCATTATTAATCCATCAATCTCATGTTTCATCTACTTAGTTAGGTTTTATTAGTGCCTCCCCTAGTTCCTCTCAGGATACTACCGTGATAATAAAGAAGGATGAAAAGAAAAAACCAATCTATACAATCCACCCAGTACCTTAATATGGTGGAGAAGGCTAGCCTAAAATAATTTATCCTTCACTTACTAATCCCCTACTTTAATAAACTTTGAAGCAAACCTCAGGAGATTTTTTGGGTGAGACTACAATTCAAGAAACTCAACTCATAGATACAACTTGAATAGTCCTCCCAAAGTGGGCGATGGATATGCATTCAAAAGCTTCTCAAAGGTATAATATTGTAATTATGGAGTTTCTCACTATAATATCTATATTTTAAAAATCTACAGTGACTGTGCAAAGGGTAAAGAATAGGAAATTAGAAGATGAGACCGAAAGAGGGGTCATATTGTAAGCAAGACAAGAGGTATTTACCTTGTCAAAAAGTAAGAAAAAGAAATTGGGGTAGTCCCCTTACATAGAGGATTTAAAATAAAATTTTAAAACCCTTAAGGATTATATATTTGAGATACATGAAGGAACTAAAATGGATAGAAAGGAGATGGTTTAAGAACTAAAACAAATAAGAGAACAATAGCAAACTATGCAGTTCCCATATAAATAGAGATGGTTGTACAAAATACAACATCTAAATTATATAATATCCTAGAAGATATTATTAAAATTAGGAAATAATTGGAATCCCATATGGTGTAAACTATATGCAATCAAAAATGCATCAAATTCATAAATCAATCTGATCTTAGAGAAGATAGATCCTACTTAGACTTTTGATTAGGGATACATTAGATAATCAGGAACATGGCTAATATGGATCCACTAAACCCAATTATGGGATATATTATTGTAATAAGATCAATATGGAGGGTTCAAAAACCTCTAGTCAATAAAAACTATAAAATAACCCTAATTATGTCATATGTTTTCATATTCACTATACTAATAACAAGTAAAGCATATAAATCTAATCTAGTGCTCACCAAAGCTTATGGCACAAAGTGGGGATTAGTAAAAAATGATTGTAAACATGAATACAAGAATCCTAATTAAGCTCTATATAGGTAGAACCCTAATGCATGGAGAGGAAGAGTAATATTATTTAAAAGCCATTACTTATGCTACTTATATCTATTAAAGAGAGGAGAAAAGGTAGAGATACTTACCTGGAAGATGAACCCATCAAGACTTAATCTCTCCCTTGGCCAAAGGTTCTTTGAAATAGGTTATTATGATTTATAAGGATAGATAAGAAAGGCCAAATCATCCAAGATTTATCCACAAGACTAGATTCTTCTCTAAGTAAAAACCCTAAGATAAGACTACTCAAGAAGAATGGTGGAAGAGCAGATTTTAGAGAAGTGCAAATGGATAATAAATTTTGTCTAATTTTAAATAATGATGAAATGGATGTGGTTATATAGGTAGATTTAATCCTAAACCCTTAAAATAGTTTTAGCCAATAAGGTCAACCTAGTTTCATTATTGACAAAACTCACTAAGTCATAGGCTATATCAGCCAAGATCTGACCTACACCCTAAATAAGTTTTGTCAATAAGAGTATAAGGTTAACACAATCAACATAGTCATATAAAATACCAAAAGAGGATTTATGTTAGGAAAAGGGCTAATGAAGGTGGAAAAAGATTGTAAGAGTATGGAAAATAGGAGTCAAATCTGAGGGTAATGTTTTTAGGAGTTGGTTGGATTGATATCAAATGGAAAAAAGGGACAACAATCCTACAAAGCACTAATGGATTTCCCACCTTTCTTAGTGCACCCCTTAGGGCATGTACTTAGAGATTTTGAGACTCGATGGGTTATTACAAGATAGAAAGCATCAATAATTGATAAAGTGTGAAAATATTATGTGTATATATAAGACCCACTCTAAGATCATCACATGCCACTCATGAGCAACATGGGATGATGGTTCAAGAAAGAACATAATAACACACAACATTGAGGCTAAAAAAAGTTCCAGTATTTTAAATCAAAAATAATTGAAAGTAAATTAATGAAAAGGGAAATAACTAAAAAGTAAATGTATACATACATTAAATTACCTTTATCATTGGATGGTTGTATATTGTGTTTTTAGTTTGATTCTGGAGGGTGCAGAGACTACTTTCAATAGACCCATGAATATAAAAGTAAAGATCAAAACCAAACAAATATGAGAAAGCCAAGATAACTAGAGTTATATGGATGGGATATACTTAGGAATTTGAAAAGCTGAGGTGATAAGTTCTATATTAGACTAAATAACTAGGTCATAATTTGGATTAAATTAGATAACTAAAAATCTAAAGCTACTAAAGACGAAAAAACTCAAACAAGAGTAAAAAGGCAAACTCACCATGTTAAACCAAGGATACATGTCAAAAATGGTAATCAAACATCAATGTGAAATTAGTAATAATCCTTACTTACACAAAGATGGACAAGTGAAAATGGTAAAATAACATTGATGAGTCAACAATAACAATCCTTACTCAATCGTCAATGGAAAACATGCATTAAAGAGAAAACAACATTGATGAGTGAGAAGTAACAAGCCAACCTCACTCAAAAATGGAAAAAAGTACATGAAAGTAGAAACATACTCAAGTGTATACAAAAAAGGGGTAGTGAAATAATAATAAATGTTAAAATAAATCAAATAAAGTTTAGAAATGTAGAGACATGGTGTAAATAAAAGAATTATAGTCACTCAAACATGCTATTTTGATTTGAGGATAGATAAAATTGAAACAAATTAGTGCTAGTATGTTTTTAATATGTGAAGAAGAAGTAAGTATGGAAGAGGGAAAATAGATTTAGAATCACAATTTGCCTATCAAGGGGACAAATTAAATGGGTAGAGGGGAGAATGAAGGAAAAACCAAGGTGGAGGAACTCTTTATCAAAGTTAAGACATTCAAATTAGGTTTGTTAAAACAAGAGCACTTTAAATCTTAAGGAATCTAAAGAACTTATCATAAACACACCAATATTAGGTCTATAAATGAAGTATATGCATTATCCCATGAAGGATATATGCATGAAAAGTAAAATAAACATACCTTCCCATGACATGTTCCCTATTCTTTAGGACCCCTTACAGATCTGTCAGTTTACTATGAAGATTGGGTACTTATGTGAGAAATTAGGTAGTACCATAGAGTTTTTTAAATTTTCCTATTCCAATATACTAGCCTACCACACCCCAAAGGACCTTGGCTCTAGTGTTATGCCAATTAAGGAGTTTGATCTTTGATTGAAGATAGGATATGTGCTTGAAATCACATCTTTTAGTGTCATATTAACTTTTGATATTTATATGTTGCCTTTATATATCATTGTATTTTGTTTCAAATGATTTGGTTTTTAAATTTATTGATGTATTTTTCTATTTCTCCTCCATATGGATTCAAAAAACCAAACATGGGTGATAAAGGTGACTTTCATTTGAATGCCTGGGATTAGGTTGCTAAGAAAGAGAACTCAGAGAGCATAATGTATAAAATTATCTTATATCTAGATGAAATAAAAGTGTTATCTTGACATTGACCTTGTTTTATCCAATGTGGAGTGGTATGAAAGGAAATAAAGAGGAGTGAAACATGAAATAATTTGAATTACTTCAAATTTCAAAAAATGTGACAAAGGGTGAAAGAGGGGTACAATGATAGTAAAGTGTGATTCCTTATCATAACAATGAGGGAAGTGTAGGAAAACATGCTAACATATATTATTGTGAAAATGTCATTTTGAAAATAAGTAAAAGTTAAATGTTGAGAAAAAAGATCAAGAACTCATAACCATTGCAAAATAAATCATAGAAAATGAATGACAAGATGGTGATTTTATGAAGAAGGTCAGCTCCTATCCATGGTCTTACACTACATCTCATTAAAAAAAACCTAAGGGGGTGTATAAATCATGGGAAAATTATGAAAATAGAGAGGATAAAAGTACATCATGAGGAAGATTTGATCCTATCCATGGTTTTACAATGCAACTCATAAAAAAGAGGAAACTTAAAGACCTAAAAGGAAGGACTAAGATTTTTGAAAAGAGAGAAATAATGTAGAGTGTGAGACCCATGTAAGTATCCTATAAAATGTGTTAGATAGATATCATATAGAAATCAAGAATATAAGGGACGGATTAGGCAAAATACTTCTTAAGGAATTGTGCATTAGTTATCTCTTTGAAAATATGACTTTCATTAGTTTGAAGGCAATAGGTACTTGAACCAATAATATCTTTGATTAGATAGGGGCCCCACCAATTTTTGGAATATTTACTTTCTTTGTCATGAGTGTAGTCTAATTTAAGGACAAGATCACCAACATTAAATGTGTGAACTTTAACTCATATGTTTTGTTGTTTGGCAATACAAGCCTTGTATTGGAAATTATGTTACAAAGTAGAAAGATGGTGTTCATCAAGGTGATCAAGATCATGAAGGCAAGATTCACATAATTTTTCATTGGGTATGATACCATGAAGAGATATAGAGAGAGAGGTAAGATCAACCTCTAATGGAAGGACTGATTCAAAACCATAGACTAGAAAGAATGACATTTCCCTAATGGTAGTATGTATGCTAGTGTGATAGGCCTAAATAACATGATAGAGATGAAGATGACAATCCATACAGGTTTCACAAATTATTGTTTGGATAATTTTAGTAAGAATTTTATTGGTATCACTGGATTAGACATTACATTATGGATGATAGGGTATGGAGAATTTTTGATTGATTTTAATTGTAGCATAATGTTGTTTGACATCTTTATTTTTGAAATTACCACCATTATCTGAAATGATAATATGGGGGACACCAAAGTGCAAAATGATTTGACTAAGGATAAATTTGAAGATGGTGGTAATGCTAACATTAACAAGGGGTATAGCCTTAACCCACTTGGTGAAATATTCTATCACTGTGATTATAAAGACATGATCATCTTGAGATTGAGGTAATTTGCCTATGAGATATAATCCCCACATGGATAATGGCTAGGGATATTATATGATTTGAATATTTTTTGGAGGGAAATGAATTAAATCATCATGAAACTAGTAAAGAGTATAATTTTTAACAAATTAAATTACATCATTTTCAAGAGTAGGCCAAAAGTATCCCATACATAAGCATTTATGGGCTATAGCATGTCTGATACAATGGCCACTGCAAATTCCCCCGTGTGCTTGTTCAAGAAGAAGAGGTACCTCATCTTACATAACATAATAGACTAAGGTACCTTTAATGTTATTATAGTATAGGATGTTATATCAAAATACATACTTAAAATCTTGTTTGTGAATGTGAGTCTTTTTATTGGATTCTAAGTTAGGAGGATAAGTTTGATGTTCCAAAAATTCAATGATCTCTTTGTATCATAGGATTTATCAAATGGTGATGGCCTCAATATGGAAAATTAGCGAATCATGTGGTTGAATAAAATATGGAGATTTTATTATTTGGATAAGAAAAGTGGGTTCAGTAATACCTTGGTGTGGATGAAAAAGAGATGCTGAAGTGAGGAAATCAAAAATAGAATTTTGATCTTTAAGGATAGGCTTGATGGTGAAAGAAATGAAATATTTGGTGATGGAGTACCATATTAAATGTGAGTAATTTATTTGATAAGAATAGAATTACTATATTAGAAGTGGTGTGGTGCACTTGGTAAAGAAGAAATTGGAATAGATTTAGGATCGATGCTAGTGATGAAGTTATTAAGACAAGGGGATTTGTTTTTGAAATTCCCTAGTTTGTGATGCAATCGAATAAGTTGAGGTTATTGGGCATAAATTAATTCAAGAATAGCTTGATCACTAGGTAGAGTCAGAAGAGGACCATAATACCCAACATCTACTTTGAGATATATAATTTCATTACCATGGAAATCATATTCAGAATGTATCGGATGGACATCTATGGCCTTGTTATTTAATGTAATCTCAGGAGTAAGAGGAGTAGATTGATCAGATGATATTGGTATCTTGTTAGTTTCATTGACAGAGGAAAAATTGGAGGAAATGATGAGATTTATACATGGTAGAGAAGATGCAGTAATTTTTGGAGGTTCAGAAGGTATAATTATTCCTACCACCTAAGGAGTATCAAAAAGTGGTGAATTAATAGGGAAGTATATGACCTTCGGGAGATAATTTATAATCTATGTAAATGGTGTGAACATCCCAATTTAAATAATGTATTTGAGATAATGTTTAATATCCATGTCTTGAGATTGGGCTTGGGCCATGATGTAGTTATCATCATAGGTTGGAGAAATGGTACATGCTTAAGATTCAAGGGGAGTTTCAAAAGGTGAAATTCCAATGTTACTAAAGTTTTTTGGAGACATCATGAGAGGGTCTTGGAATAATTTGGCCACTCCATAGTCATTGTTGGTGAAGGAATATTTTGGGTAAGAAGGTTCCTCAACATTTTATGGAAGGGAAAATTAGTGATCTCATCAATAAAAGGAATAGTGCGATCATGATGTAATAAAGGAGGAATTCACTCTGATATATAAGGAGGTAGCTTAGTAGTGTTGCAAGTATGTTACAAGACATTAGAATCATCATCATCTGAATCAATGTGAGTGACTTGTAAGTCTAGTTTTATGTTGATCTACTCAAGTAAGGGAGCATTGTTGATGGTAAGAATGTTAAGGATGTGTTATTGAGATTTTGGATTAGGAATTTGAATACTCCAAGGGTTGGGATCAGATTCATACTTATACTATTTGTAATTATGTAACAATTTAATTCATTGGCTATAGGAATAAGCGATGGCTCTCATTCTATGAGTCCAAGGGTGATCGAGGAGTATGTTATAAAATAGGGGCAAATCAAGGACCATAAGTTTAGTTTGAATGGTCTTAGGTTTGATTGTTAGGGGAAGCCAAATATAACCAAGTGGATTTTGATTAGTTTTATAAAATTCATGATAGGTAAGGTGGATTTGCTTGAGATGATCCTTATGATATCCAATTTGTTGGATGAGCCACAAAGATGTCACATTAATATTGTACCCTTCATCAACTAAAACTTTATGAATAAGCGTAGTATTAATGGTTAGTTTAATGAATAATTGTGGATGATCTATGTAAAAAATGATCTCACCATTAGTCATGACCTCTTCAAAAAAATCAATAGAAGGCTTGCAATAAGGATAAATAGTTTTAATGGTATGCATGTTGGTAGGTTAAGGCTCCATAAAGGGTACTTCTTCAATTATAGAAGATGGATCTTCAATTTATTGTAATTATTGCATAAGGAACTTACGGTGATAAGGGTAAGTATGAACTAACTTCATAAGTGGAATCTTGCAAGGCATGGAGTTAAGTTCTTTGAGAAATTTCCAATGGGATTTAGAAGAACTAGTGCAAGTTTTGGAAGGTAAGGTATATTTTGAAGGAATAGAATTTATTGGGGGTTTAAAAGAAGAATGTGGATCCTTAGGGGCTTCTGAAGCTAAAAGAGTGGTTTTATTATCTTTGAGAGGTTTTTCTTCTAGAGATGTTTTCTTAGGTTTTTTTACATAATCTTTGTGAGCTAGTTTGTCAGGATAATTGACCATAGTTGTATTAACATATTGAAAATTATTATAATATTAGTCATAGTCAACATCAATAGCATAAACATCCTTGGTATTTTGTTGATTATTAGCTATGAATTTTTCTTGTTATTATAATAAAAATATTTGGAATCTTGTCATTTTTGAGAAGTGGTGTGGTACTCTTGATGATGAGTTTGGATCATGTATTCATGATTGAAGGAATCACCATGTATGTAGGAGATATAAAATTTAGTAAGCCCTCAATAAGTTATATGAGAATGACCAATGTTAGTATGGAACCAAAAAAAATTGATTAGGGTCATACCACTTAGGAGGATTATTAGGATAAGAAAGGGTTTAGAGGGTGGTAAAAATTGTTTCATTTGTTGCACAATGGGTGGTATGTGAGAATAAGGGGGAGTGTCAACTTTGGAAATTCCTAGTTTGGTTTGAGGAGTATTGTCAATGATGGAATTAGTATAAATTTGAAAATATCCTTTAAATAATTTTGGATTAGGTTCTAATTGCTTCATGAAAAATTCTTAATGTTTAGCTTGGTCAAGAGCTTCGTTAAGTGTTTGAGGAGCAAAAGTGTGAACCTTATATTGAAGTGAAGGAGTTAAAGCAGTTATAAAGAGTTTTAAAAAATTATCATTAGTCATGTTCTGGGCAGCTTTATAAGGTAGAGTTCCATCTTTTGATAAAATCATGTGCTAATTCAGTGGGAGATTACTTAGCATTGATTAAATGGCTATGGAAATTTTTGGGAAGATCATTATGTTGAAAATCTTTAACTAAAGGATTGACTAAACACTCAAGTTTCCAAATATAATGTTGGGGAAGTTAGTTTTACCATTATAATACATCATTAGTAAATTTTTTAACTAAAATTTTAATTCTAGTGAAAGTATGAGTTTGGATCCACTCTTTATAAATATTGCCAAATACTTTGAGAAAGGATGTGGGGTCTTTAGTTCCATCATACTTGATAGTTGGAGATATTATACCAATATCAATAGACACAATAAAAGTAGAAAAAGGCTCATTTTATATTATTTGAATAATTTTTTAATTCATTATAGATTGAGGAACAACATTTCTTGAGGCATCTCTAAGAGGTGGAGGAATAAAATTTGGATTGGGTTGAGGATTGATAGCTAGAGGATGATTATCTATATTGATCAAATGATGTAATCTCATAATTTGAGATGTGTTATAAGTTTGCATTATGTTCATTTTTTGTATTAATCATGTAATAAGTTGATTCAAATCAATTGGTGGATTGGTGTTCATAGGAGAACTCCCCATGGTATTAAGGGGAGGGTTATTGGAAGGTGGATTACTATTGGGATTTTTAGATAGACTCTTTTCAATTTCTCCCACATTATGTTGAAAATCTTAAAGATGAAAATTTTATTGATAGGTATAAAAAGGGTCAGATCTACCCACTTCATCTTGAGGTCTGATTTGAACCATGTTATAATCCAAAGACAAATGAGTGGAAGAGGTGCTCCAAGAGTGATAGTTATCTTGGGAGGAAAAGAGAGGGAGAAATGAATATCCAATATAGAGTCTAAATGGCTTCAGGTTATCCAAGAAGATTTTAATAAGGGACTTCATGATGATTTGAGGAAATGAATAGAATGATAAGGAAAGAAAAATAGATCACTAAGTTGTTTAGATAAGATAATAGAGGTAACAATAAGAGTATAGAGTTGACCAAGTTGACCTAGTATTGTAGACCAGGAAAAACATAGTCTGATAAGGATGCAGGGTCAACTAGGTTGACTAAGTACAATAACCTAACTCATAAAAAGGGATACAAAGTTGACCAAGCTGAATTAATACTGTAACTAGGGAAAAAGATAGTTTGTTAAGAGACTATGTCAAACAAAATGATAGTGTACTAAAAATAGGAAAATATTTTGCAATGTAATTTGAAATAAGAAATGAAAGAAAACACACAAGCAGTGAGATCAATGAGAATGATCCAATTCACACAAAACACAAATCCTTCCACCAATGTTGTCCAATGCAATTTTTTACAATACAACATATAATGAGCAAAGAGAAAACAATCAATTGAAAATAAAATGTTAGGTAAGTGATCATCTTGAATGTTGTTAGATTATTATAAAGTGTTAATTTAAGTGTGATAGGGAATTTGGCTGAAATTAAGGAACTAGAAAATAATATATGGATGGTTTTAGGATGTTTAAGCTAAAATGTATTTATGTTGGCAATGGTAATGGCTTGGTATTGGGACCTACCCCCTCACTTCACAATCCCATTGCGATAAGAGTTTTGGGTGCTTTACCAATATATACCATTAACTACATGTTTATACTTGGCTAGAAAACCAAGTCAGCTTCCCCCTTGGTGATGAAATAAAAGCAGGTAGGCCTTCATTAGATAAATATTTAAATGCATTTTGAAATTATGTGACTTGGTAGTGTGTACAAGAAAGAGAAAAATAGTGCAACTAAATGATATATATTGAAAAAGCACCTAATTAGACTATTTGAGCTACTATAAGCATGAAAACAATTGAAAATGAAAGTGTGAATTAATTACTAACATATAGTTGTTAATTATCAATTTAAGAATGGTACAGAGTTGGTTCAGATGATAGTGTATGCAAACGTTATAGAATATAGTCTATAGGTTCATTAATATACTATAGAAGTAAGAGTCCTTAAGAAGTAAGTCAACCAAATCGACCTAGTATTTCACATAGAAGATAGACTAAGAAATAAGATGACTAGGTTGAACTAGTTTATTATATAATTTCACTTTTGAAGACTATAAACTTTGAAAAATATAACTATAAGGAAAAATTAAATTGAAAGAGAGAGAAATAAAGGAACCTTGGTGGGTTGGAAGATGTCAAGGACTACAAATTTTATATTGACATGTTTTGAATGCTGCTTTCAAGTTCTACTATCTATGTTGACTGGGTCGACCTAGTTCTATAATTCCATATTTACTAAGGCTTGTTTAAGATGACTGAGTTGACCTAGTTAACTTGGTTTGTTAGCTAAAAGATGACTGAGATACTAAGTCTACTTGAATGACTTAGTTTGTTGTTCTAGAGCTAAATAAGAAACTAAGTTGATTTATTATACATAGTCTACTATTTGGAATTAAATAAAAGTATTGTATCAACCTATTTGATGTAGTAACTTGTATCTAATGAAGACCTACACATCAATAATAGAGTCATTTTGATGCAACTATGTGTTAAACCTGTGCATCAAAGTTAGAAATATAATGACTTATTCAACCTAGTATTGTAAATATAGAAAAATAATAGAAATGAAAAGTGTGAAAGAAAACTTGAAAGGGTTAGATTCATGTTGGGTTCACTAGAATGTATGCAATCAAAAATTCATCATATCTATAAATCAATCCTAGCTCAGAGAAGATAGATCCTACTTACACTTTCTATTGGAGATACATTAGATAATTAGGATCATGACCAATATGGATTTGCTAGACCCAATTAGGGATCCCTTATCATAATAAGATCAATAAGGAGGGTTCTAATTCTTCCATTCAAGGAAAACTACATAATAACCCTAACTAAGTCTTATGTTTTCATATTCACTGTACTAATATTAAGAAAAGTAAAGAAATATAATCTAATGCTCACCAAATCTAGTAGCACATAGTGGGGATTAGTAAAAAAACAAAAGTAAAAATGCATAAGATAATCCTATTTTATCTATGTATAGGTAAAACCCTAATGCATCAAGAGGAAGAGTTATATTATTCAAAAGCCATTACTTAGGCTACTTTTATCTACTAAAGAGAGGAACAAAGTTTGAGATACTTACCTAGAAGATGAACCTATCAAGATTCAATATATCCCTTTGCCAAAGATGCTTTGTAAGAGGTTGTTGTGGTTTATAAACATCACTAAGAAATACCAAATCATCCTAAAATTATCCATAAAAATAGATTCTTCTTTGAGTAAAAACCCTAAGCTAAGACTCCTCAAGTAGAATGGTGAAAGAGTGAATTGTAAAGAATCACAAATGAATAATAAATCTTGTCTAGTTTTAAATAATGATGAAATGGATGTGTTTATATAGTTATATTTAACCCTAAACCCTTCTATAATTTTTAGCCAACAAGGTTGACCTAGTCGACCTATTATCATTATTGATAAAAGCTCACTAGGTCATAGACTAGGTTAGCTAAGAGTTGACCTATACCCTAAATAAGTTTTATCAATAAGAATACAAGGTTGACATATCCAACATATTCATGTAAACTTTCAAAAG
This sequence comes from Torreya grandis, assembly GCA_037957365.1. Lineage (NCBI taxonomy): Eukaryota > Viridiplantae > Streptophyta > Pinopsida > Cupressales > Taxaceae > Torreya > Torreya grandis. Next base: position 474,141 of record JARHVA010004343.1, on the reverse strand, counting down.
AGGTTTTAGGTTTGGAAAAGGGCTAATGAAGGTGTAAAAGAATGGAGGAGTATGCAAAAAAGGAGTCAAAGATTAAATGAATGTTTTTAGGAGATGGTTGGATTGATATCAAGTGGAAAAAAGGGACAACAATATTATGAAGAACCAATGGATATCCACCCCTTTCTCTATGCACCCCTTAGGATGTGTACTTAGAGATTTTAAGACTCAATAGGTTCTTGCAAGATAGAAATCATAAGTAATTGATAAATTGTAAATATATTATGTGTATACATAGACTACCAAATTGTTTAATTCATTAAAACAAGATGACAATAAGTTGAAGTTTTTTATTCTTTATATAACTAGTAAGGATTATATCGACCTTAACTTGATTGCACCATTAGGGGCTACCAAATCCCTCAACTTAGTAGTCATCAGGATATAGAAGGATAGAAAATGGATCACAATAGATGAGGTAATAATACTTAAATACATAGAGCATGAAAATCTCATTGTGTTGATTCTAAAGGAACTCAAGCTCTCAAAAACTAGGGATTCCATAGGTAGACTCATCAACAAAGACAATTTTTATTATCTCCTCCAATAAGATTCAACAATATTTAAGTATAATTTACAAGGAAGAACATTGGAATAAATATAATCCAAGCTAAATTTTATGAGGAAAAAGGTCGTAGAGGTAGAGATATTTAGAATTAATTTCAAAAATAAAAAAGCTGAGCATGCAATGTTCATTAAACAAGTTAATAAAGTGCATAAACCTCCATTTCTTAAGATGTAAATTATAAGGTACCAACATGACATTATAGAGAAACACTTTCAAGTGTTGGAAGAAAATAAGAAATATGATGCTTCAACTTCTATTTCGACACAAGCTATAACTTAAATTCCTTTAACAACTAACAATGCTATGAAACCACCTATCAAGCCTCAGTTAAAGGCTAGTTTTGTATGTACACATGAAAATATTACTAATATTTGTAGTTATATTTTACTTATACTTAATGCACAAATGTAAAAGATAACTATGATCATGCATACATGCAATTTGGATGCTAAAATTAGAACTTAGGTTTTAATTGATTAATGCAACTATGAGTTTGCATAGACTTAGAGGATGAGGTGACCCATCACCAAGTATATATATTCATATATTTACACATTCCAAAGGGTTAGAAGATTTATAAATATAGGAAGAAATTAGTTTGGATTGTCATGCAATTATGTTGGTGTTCTTTCCTTCCATTTATGTGTTATTAAGGTTTTGTTTTCTTGGTTTTGTTAATTCAATAATTTTTAGTGTGCAAAAGTTATGGATAATTCTTGTTGTTATCATTATTTTCTGTTAAACATATATGTGGAAAAGATAGTAAAGTTTAGTATATTTCATTGATTTCAATCAATTGGTTAAACTATGTTAATAATCTAAGTGTGTTGGCATGTTTTCTCTCTCATATAGTTTTATAAGCATATGCCATAGATCCCTTAGATACCTTCTTGATCTAAGATATAATATCTCAACTATGGTTATGTAATAGCAAATCTAAAGTGAGCAACCTTCAGTTGAGACCAATAAGCTTCTTATATCATTTCTCTTTGACTACTTAACTGTGTTTGCATGTGAGTGTACAAAAAACTAAAAATAACAAGCATTAGTTATGGAAACACTTCTCTACAAAGGAACCAATGTATAAAGTGATACCTTAGAACCATAAAAACTTATTTTTTCTCTAACCTTCCATCCTTTTAAATTTTATTTGATCTATAACTACCCACTCTATATTATGTACCACCCATCCATCCCACACACTTAGGTTTTCATTTTATTACTAGGATTCCTTTAACTACAAGTAAACCCAATTAACAACCTACATGCTCAGCCTGCTATCCACCAAAAGGTTGTTTAACTCATACCTATAATGCATGCCCTAGAGTGGAATTTACCTCTATTGAGATCCTAAAACATTATAAGTTACCTCATTAAATCTAAGGATGTGCACAAGACCTACATTAACATAAATAAGCTGGTGTGAGGAGGGACACTTGTATGCCTTCCCTAGTAAGAGGTTATTCCTTATGTTTGAGTTACACTATAGACACCTAAGAGAGTTACCAAGTGTAGGGATCAAACTAGTATTTTGGTTTCCCCTTTATTATCACATTGAAGGCCTAGATATGTATTAGTTGTTCCCAATATACCTAGGGCTAAAAAAATATCTATGATAATAAATATTCATCCCATCAATTCTACTATGGCCCAACAAAAACCTTAGTTGGTTGGATCTACTATTGCCATCCTAGGGGATGTGCATAATTTTACTAAGAACCTAGAGAAGTATCTACCTTCTTTCTCCCCTTCAGAAAGAAGAATTATAGAGGAACACATCAAGCCTTTAAATTCTACTTTGAGATTTATGAATTTTACTAATGAATATGTTGCATGCAAGATTTTATAATTTACCATACATGATGCTACCTATGATTGGTACCTCAACGCTCAAGATAAATCAATTAATTCATAAAATTCATGTTAGAGTATGTTTATTTATAAATTTCAACAAGTTACCAGCCTCATACTGGTGTATCAACACTTCACTAGCATAAACAAGGAGCCTAGTGAGTCAATTTGGGCTTTCAATGTGAGGTTATAGAAGATATACACTCTAATTAACCTAGAGTATAGACTAGATGAAACATTAACATTAGAGATGTATAAGAATGACTTGGACCTAATCACTATAGTGTTCATGTGAAGAGATGGTATTGCCACTAATTTATATCTAGCATATGAAAAGTCCATAAATATTGATAGATAACTAGAATCTCAAATACCATGCACTCCCAACATCAATGCTAGTTTTTCAACCCTGAATCTAGTCTCTCATGTTAATCAAAATGTACTTGATTTCAAATAGAATAAATTATATACATTTCCTCCACTAATGTAGAAAATTCCCATTAATTACTATGTCTATATGATTAATTAGGTATAGATTAATATTCATCATCAAAACTAACATTCAATTCCCTCTAATACTATAGTTTCACAAGGAGCTGATTCTACCAAAGTAGAATTGGATTCTATACAAAGAATGGTCCATAAATTGAGAATTAATTTCCTAAACATGTAGAGGAAGATGAGTAACACTACTTGATATAATAATAAATGAAATTATGGGTTTCAAATATATAACAAACCCTTTTATAGGTCTATGAATAATATATATTAATAGCCTAACAAGTTTGCAAAAATCAACATAGTAGAAATGACTCTACCCAATTAGTGTAGAGTCATAATACATCATAGAATGGTGAATTTTAATGTGTGAAATTATATGTGGTGTTTGAGATACTCTAAAGGGATATGTTAAGGAAATACTTGATGAAAAGTCCACTAGAGTTCTACTCAAAATCTAGTTATTTAGACATTGTAATGTTATTCAAAACACACAATTCTTTTTGCCTAAGTGAGGATGAAAATAAACCTAAGGATAAATACAATGAAATAAATGATTTACAGTAGTATCAAAAGGGAAATTACAATTTGAGGATTAATAAACCTTCTAAAATATATACTCCTCTAAAAAATACTAGCATTCCATTGAATCCAAGGGGTGACAACAATCCACCTCTTCCAAAAGGGAATGATTAACTCCAAAATAAAGAGGAGCAAATAAAATGAGGGCATAAAATTATTGAAGACATGAATAATATTAAACCCAACATTAATCTTCATGAATTTTCTCAGATCACTAAACAAAATGAACTCTTATGGAGGTTTATTATAGGGAAGACAACTACATAAAAGACAAAGGTTAATCACACAAGGCCATATAAAAAATCCAACTAGATTCCCACCTTTTCTAATAAACATTTGAGAATTTTGAAAGAACATACATAATTATTTAGTCAATTTATGATCCTTGGCTACATTAATTCAAAATTCAATTTTCCAAAAGTTGGGTTTGACTCCAAGCCCATCAAATAAGATGATTTCACAACTAGAAAAAATAGTGGTGCCTATAATATGAGAACTAAATTATGTACGCATCCAAGTAAAATTTAATACATTAGTAAAAATAACAATTGACATACTTTTAGTGGATATTATGGAAAGATATAAAATCATCCTCAATAGAGACTGGTCTAAGACATTGAATGGGTATGTAACAATAGACTTATCTCACATTTGGTTACCATGGAAAGGTATTCAAAAATAGATTCAAATTGATTAGGATCTAAGAATGAAAAAGTGATATATAATTGTCTTAATCTTTGGATTTTATCATTACTACAAAGCATGAGGTGCAAGCTCCAGATGTCTAGGGAACTTCCCTATCATGGACTCTCTACTTAGATGGTGTAAGTTCTAAGAAAGGATTAGGTATTAGTTTTGAAATGGTGGACCCACAAGGCTATAAATACTTAGAATCATATAGATTATAGTTCCATTGAACTAATAATAGATCATAATATGAATCACTAATTTGGGTATTACATTTTGCTCTAAAAAATAATGTTAAATGACTAGTTTATAGAGAATCAGAACTGGTAGTCAATCAGGTCAAGAAAAAATACTAGTACAAGCTATAATACCTAAAGAGGTACGAACCTAGATCCTTGGATTTAATTGATTCTTTTGAGGCCTTTAATATAGTGTTTATTATTAAAGAGTAGAATTAATTTACAGATTCATTACATACTTTAGCTTCTAATTTGGCACCTCTATAAGATTCCAAGGTATAGAGATTATCTATTGAGATAGTACCTTATCCATTTATTCTTGATAACATGGATAAGTTATATATTTTTTGATGATCAGAAGATCATCTAGTTCTTGACTAATTTAGAGAAATTTGAATCTTAGATCATTTATAATAAGGAGATTAGTTACCTATGCCAATATGAATTGGGGGAAGGAGTCATTCAACTGAAGGAAAAACACCTCCCTCTAGGAATGATTTCCTTGGAAAGGACATTTGATTTAGATCCTCAAGCTTGGTATCAAAGATAACCAAAATTAAATGATTAAAAAATTTTAAAGGGAGAACCTAGGAGATCAATATGACCTATGTTATGTTAACATTGGTCTCAACTACACTCTGGGGGAAAGGCAAAGGGTGATTAATCTACTCACTCAATATAAGGATTTGATTGCATGGATGCATGAAGACCTGAAGGTTTTAAACTCAATGTTCATGACCCATATAATCCCAAGAATGTTAGACCATAAACCATTTAGGCAAAGATAAATGCCACTAAGTCCTATCTTAGAACCTATTATTTAGAGGGAATGGAAAAGTTATTGAGTGCAAAAATAGTTTTCTCTATTAGAGATTCTACTTGGGTGGCTAATTTAGTTCCAATTTGGAATAAGAGTGGGGAAATTTTACTCTATGTTGATTTTAGAAACTTTAATAAAGCTTATGATAAAGATAATTACTATAGACTTCCTTCGATGAGGTTATTTAGATAGTGAGTGGTTTAATAATGATATCCTTTTTAGATAGTGTTTTAGGATATAACGAGCTGATGATAGACTTAGAAGATAGAATGAAGACAAAATTCATTATGAAGTTGGGTACATATGTGTATAATAGGATGACATTTATCCTAATTAACATAGGTTACACATTTTAACAGGTCATGGACCACATGTTCTAAGTGATGATTGATAAATATATGATTATTTATATGGATGACATCATGGTTTTATCAAAAGTAAGGACTGATCACATGGGTCACCTACAATCAATCTTTGAAATATGTATAAGTTTTGTCATTTATCTAAACCCAAAGAAGATCATATTTGAAATCTTAAAAGTCAATATCTTGGGTCACATCATCACCAAAGATGGAATTATAATTGACCTAGATAGAATTTAGGGGATATAAAAAATTACATTTCCAAATAGAAAGAAGGAACTCAAATCTTTCTTTGGGAAAATAAACTTCATGACAAATTTTATATCAAGCATTATAGAAATCATTAGACCTTTGAATGTAATGATAAATTAAGATGCTATAGTGGAATATATAATAAAGTCCTACAAGTCTTTTCAAGACATTAAATAGGCAACATCTCAGGCCCCTATGATGATAAGTCCAAAATCCATTAAATAATTCTTCATGTATTCATTTACTTCAAAACATAATATTGTCTTGGTGCTCACCTAAAATAAAGATGAAAGCGAGCATCCTATTGCATTCATGAGAACCAACTTGAAAGAGATAGAACTCTAATATTCCTTGATAGATAAGCAAATATTTGTCCTTATCAAAGTGGTAAAGAAATTTTGACACTACTTATTGAAAACAAGACCATCACCATTGTATCAAACCCTATTGTTAAGCTCACATTGTAGAAAAAAATGGTATAATGTAGAAGAAAATGAATGGAAATGTATCAAGAGTTTGACATAGAAATCAAACCTACCAAGATTGTTAGGGGTCAAGACATCATTCAACTCATGACTAAGCCTGACCCATGCATCACCATTGAAGAGGTTTTTAAAAATCAAATATCTAAATGAGACTAGTATACTGACATTACTCAATACTTACTAATATGTACTTACTCCCCATAAATCAAAAGTGAGCAAAAGAGAGATTTGAGACTCAAATCAGCTCATTACATGATAATAAAATGGATCCTCTATAGAAGGAATTATGACATCATCTACCTAAGATGCATATCATGAGAAGAATATCAAGAGATTTTTGAAAATTTGCACCAAAAGATAGGCAATGGTCATCCCTATGAAAACACCATGGCCTATAAAATCTTTAGAATGGGTTATTACAAGATAATAATATTCAAGGATGCACATGTTCGTGTTAGAACATACTATGAATTCTAAATCTTAGCAAAAAGAGAAGTAAAAGTAGAAATGTCTTTATAGCCTACTATTTAAGGGAGACCATTTGTTCAATGGGGCTTGGACTCAATTGGGGTCATTAATCCCAATTCTTCAATTGGCCACAAGTTTGTAATCACTATTAGAGACTATTACACACAATGGACCAAATATGTAGCTACAAAGCATTGAAGAGAACAAGATGTAATGAAATTTATATAGGAAAATATTACAACTAGATTTTGTACCCCCTTTTTTTCATATTATGATAATGGGATAACATTCCAATTAGTTGAATTTAATGAATAGGTCCATGATAATCAAATTACCATCAGGTTATTATCCAACCATTATCCATATAGAAATGGATTGGTTGAATCAACAAACAAGAACCTGATTGATTCCATTAAAAATTTCATAGAAGATAAACCTAGAGATTGGCACAACCTACTAAATCATGCACTATGGGCTGATCGAACAAGATACAAGAATGCCCTCAAAGCCTCACCTTATTTAATGGTCTATGGGAGACAACTAGTTTTCTCAATTATCCTAAAATTGTAAACATATCATTTAATGTAGGAATACATAGAACCAAGTGAGAATGTGGAGTCTAAGTCACTATATATAATATAAATGGAAGGCTTAAGGACTGAGGCCTTATAAAATTTTAGTAAACATCAATACATAGTCAAAAGGTGGTTCGACAAAAGATCAAAACTCAAAGCATTCAAAATATTTGACTTGGTGATTTTATGAGATAAAGCCTATGAAAAGTAAGGATAACATGACAAGTTCACACCACTGCATATTGGATATTATCATATTTCATAGATCTTAGGTAACAATGCTTTCCATCTAAGGGACCTCTAAGGTAATGAGATGTCATATCCAATCAATAGACAATTTTTTAAGCATTACTTCATGACTGTACCATCTAGGGATGTCCTTAAATAACAATAGAGGTGATGGTAAGAGTAGGATTAGAATAGATTTAATAATTTATTAAAATCATTTTATTACTTTCATAGATAAAATTCTTTGCTCCTTAGGATAGTGTTTCCTATTTTTTAGATTTTTTTTATTGATTTCTAGGTTAGACATTTTTTTTTGTGGTAACCCAACTGACTTCCCCTAGTATATTCAAGTAAGTATCCAGCTTATTTTACTTCCTATAGCATGTTAATAAAAATCCTAAAGGATTAGCTTGTGGGAAAACACACCAAGAAAAGGTACACCAATTTATTTACTTGTAGTATTTTTCACCCTTATATTTCAAATTCCTAAAATTTAGTTATGCAACAAATACATTAATCATGACTAGGATACCATTGAATGCTTCAATCAAGCATATAAGTCCCAATATCAATACTACATAAAAATTTTAGAAAGTTTTCTCATTTTCACTAGATTAAATGTACCTATCATGTTAATACTTGTTTGAGGAAATAATCATTGATATGGGTGTACTGGTAGGGATAATTTGATAAAAACTATGATTTTGTATATACCATCTCACTGTGGTTTCTTCTCTCTATCTTCCAAAAATATTCTATAAAAGGAAAATATAACAAAATAAGGATCAAGACGTCCTAAAAAGAGTGATCCAAAAAACCTAAATAAAAATCTAAAGGTGATCAAAAGCTTAAATACTGAAATAAGGCCAATGTATCAAGCATCATGTTTGAATATAGTGTTAAACATGTAATATACTGAGGGGGGGGGGTGAACTAGTATATCATATATCTTTTAAATATTTTACTTAATCTAATTTATTTCGTTTAACCACTTAATCATACATTTAAGATAAGTAATAAAACTAAAAGAATAACATGTATGGCATGAGAGAGAGAGAGAGAGAGAGAGAGAGAGAGAGAGAGAGAGAGAGAGAGAGAGAGAGAGAGAGAGAGAGAGAGAGAGAGAGAGAGAGAGAGAGAGAGAGAGAGAGAGAGAGAGAGAGAGAGAGAGAGAGAGAGAGACCAAAATTTTACATGAACACCTAATGTGGGAAAACCCATGGATATCAATCTAAAGTATATAAATAAGCACCAACTCAAATTATAAAGTTTGCAAGCACCAAAATTCAGGAGCACAAACCCCTTTATTGAGTACCAACCCATAGGAACACTAACCCCTTATAAATATTTGTGAGAACCAACCCATAAGAGCACCAACTCCTCTTGTGTATAAAACACAACTATCTCTCAATTTTTCTTTCTTAACAAATGATAGAACTCTATAATATCTCTTTCTCTTCTCTCCTCTTTTCTTATATAAAATAAATTACAAACCATGCACTCTCTTGCATATTATAAATTTCTTTCCAAACCTCCTTTCCAAATGAGATTTGGCATTCACCCTTTGAGACATTTCAATTTACATAGAAAATGGCACCAAACTTACATGACCCTTCAAATCCTTTCATTTGAAAAGTTACATGGTGACACTTCATGAGAAAATGCATCATTTCCCCTTTTGTCTTTATCTTGGTGACTTTTTGAATTCCTCAAGACGACCCTTCATGAGAAAATGTGCCCTTCCTCTTTTGTCTTCACTTGGTGACTCTTTGAATTTCTCAAGATGACCCTTCATGGGAAAATACATCCTTTCCCTCTTTTGTCTTTACCTCATGAATCTTTCACTTCTTCATAGGCCCTCTTTTGACTTTATGAAACCAAAAATATACTTGTTAATATTAAATAAATATTAACATACTTTAGCCAAAAATATGAACATTAAAAATACCTTTAGACATTAAATGCTATGGGAAATTTATCACCAATAATGTTAAACCTCTGACATCAATGACAATATTTCCAACAATCTCCCCCTTTGTCATTGATGACAACCTCAAACTAAAACTTCCACATCCTAAAACCTGTATTGCACATGCCAACCTACACATATTACCAAACTAAAAAACATATAGTAACTCACCCTTACTATGGCATCCTATGCCTATTCATGTACATGTTCCTATACTTCTCCCCCTTTGACATCAATGGCAAAGGGCATAAATTGAAGCTATAACTTAGCTCCCCTCAACTGGTGTTGATCCTCAATGGTAGGAAGTAAAAGAAATTACTCCCAAGTTCTCTCATGTGCCTTTGTGAAAATATCTACAATCTATTCTATAGTAATGATATATTCCAACTTAACCTACTGATCTACAACCTACTCTCTCAAAAAGTGATATCTGATAGGAATATGTTTTGTTCTTGAATGCATCAATGAATTCTTAGAAATATTAATATCACTTATGTTGTCACAAAAAATTAAGATAGGTTCATCATATTTTACCTTGATGTCTTCTAAATTTTGCTTCATCCAAATAACTTGAGTAAAACACAACACTATTGCAGTATATTCTACTTCAACTTTAGAAAGCAATACTGAGTTCTACTTCTTGCTTAGCCATGATACTAAGCTATCATCAAGAAAGAAAACTCCTCCACTTGTACTTTTTATATCATCTAAACACCCTACCTAATCTAAAACTGTATAAGTAACCAAATTGAAATCTCTACCTATGGGATACCACAATCCATAATCCAATGTCCCCTTAACATATCTAAATATTTGCTTCACCAACTGAGCATGACTCTCTTTCAGGGCTGCCTGATATCTCACAATAATGCCTACTACATGCATGATGTCTAGCCTTGATAATATTAAATATAAAAGACTACCAATCATATATCTATATAAATATTGATATTTATTAGATGAATTTTTATCCTTAATTTTTTCCTTGTACCTATTAGTGTGCCAATTGGTGTACAATCCTCAAAACCAAAAAATTTCAACATTTCCTTGGCATATTAGTTTTGAGACATGAAAATTCCTTTATCTGACTAAAATATTTGCAACCCTAATAAAAATAACAATTCTCCAAGCATAGACATCCCAAAATTGTTTTGCATATTACTAGAAAATTCTTTTTTCATCTTTTCAATGTTACATCCAAATATTATGTCATCAACATATACTACAACAATCAATTGATGCTCACCTTCTATTTTGATGTAGAGATTATTGTTAGCAAAACCTCACTTGAAACCTTGATCCTAAAAGTACTTATAAAGCCTTACATACCAAGCTCTAGAAGCTTATTTCAATCCATACAGTGCTTTATTCTATCTACACACATGGCTACTATCGTTTGAGAGAAGAAATCCCTCAGGCTTTTTAATGTAGACCTCCTCTTCTAGATTTTTGTTTAGGAAAGTTGACTTGACATCCATTTAAAACACTTTAAAATTCCTAAACACTGCATATGCAATAAACATTCTAATAGCCTCTAGCCTTGCCACTGGTACAAAAGTTTCTTCAAAATCTATACCTTCAATCTGAGCATATCCTTTACATACTAACCTTGCTTTATTCCTAGTAACTTCACCATCTTCATTGAACTTATTTTTGTATACCCATTTTATTCCTATCACATTTTGACCTTTTTGTCTAGGCACTAATTCCCAAGTATCATTCTTTTCTACCTAATTTAATTGTTCATCCATTGCCTTAACCCAATGCTCATCATGTCTAGCTTCTAGAAAAGTTGGTGAATTTTGGATAATAAAGAAAAATTAACTTGCTCAGCTTCACTTACCATCATTATTCTAGTGTAAACTCCTTCATTTATGTTCTCGATGATGTCACTTTCATTATGATTTCTCTGGACATATTTGATGATGTTTTGGTTTCCTTTTTATCCTTCTTCTCATCTTCATCTGATTCTTCAAAATATTCTTCTTCAATGATTTTAGGATTGTCTACTGGATCACTATCTCTTTATGCTACACCTTCATCTATCCTGACACTTGCACTTTCAACAATATTCTTAGTTATTTTGTTATAACATTTATAAGCTTTACTTTTACAAGAATATCCAAAAAAATATACCTTCATCTATTCTAGATTCAAACTTACCCAGTTTTCCATCAGTTCTCTTTATGAAACATCTACTACCAAAAACTCTAAAATAATCAACTATAGTTGGTTTATCTTTTCATAGATCATATGGAGTCTTGTCACTATTGAATCTCAACAATTTTTTTTTTGGATTGCACTATTATACCTATTGCCTCTCTCTAATATTTATTTAGTATGTTGGATTCATTTAGCATTGTCCTCACCATTTCCTAAACTATTCTATTTTTATGCTCAACTACTCCGTTTTGCTATGGAGTTCTAGCTACTAAATAATGTTTCTTTATACCATGGTCTTCATAATACTTAATGAACTGATCTGACATGAATTCTCCTCCTTGATCTGATCTTAGATACTTAATATTCAAATTAGTTTTATTCTTAACTAAAGCGTTGAATGCTTTGGATTACCTGAAAGATTCTAATTTTTCTTCAAAAACATTACCCAAGTCATATGTTTAAAATCATCAATAAAAAACATGAAGTATTTCTCACCTTGAGTATTTTGAGTTCTCATATGTCCACATAGATCAGTGTGAATAAGCTCTAACATCTGAGTAATCAAGTATTCTTTTGTCTTGAATGGTCTTCTAGCCTGCTTCCCATGTTGATAAGGTTCATAAAGTGTATTGGATGGCTTTGTAATATTTGGAAGATATGTAATTGATTTCTTCTTATTGATGTTAATAATATTGTCAAAATTTATGTGCCCCATTCTCCAGTGCCACAACCAAATTTTCTCAATCTGATTCAAACAACATCTTTGACCTTTGATATCTGATAACATATATAAATTATTGCTTGTCCTTTGAGCATCTGCAATCAACACATCCTAATTTTTTCTTCTAATTTCAAAAACTTCTACATAGAAATTTAGTGTGTGTCCCTAATCAGACATTTGAATTACACTCAACATATTATGCTTAAGACCTTCTATATATAGAACATTTTTAGTCTTAGTTATACCATTATCCAAACTTAATGTACCTTTTTTGGCTATTCTAGCAGTGGTATTATCTCTGAATTAAACTATACCACCATTGATCTTCTTTAGAGTTATGAACTTGCTTCTATATCCTATCATGTTCCTTGAATATTTTCTATCGATGAACCATAGCTTTTATTCATTTATTGCATGAAAAGTTGTCTAGACTAACATAGACTTTTCAGGTTGTTAATTCTGCCATAAACATGTTTGAACTTTATTCTTGACGAATAGAGCCTTGAAACTTTGGTCCTTGACTGAATTGAACATGCTTATATAATACTGGGCTATGTGTCTAAAATTATTGCACTTGTAACATACTATGGCCTCTTCATTAAACCTTGATGGAGGAGCAAAGAAAATGTGGCTTCTGCTTGACTCTACATGAGTTTCCTTTTCCTTGTTTCTAAAATTGTTAGCTCTTTTTTGATGGTTTCTTTTCTTATGACGATAACCATTACAAAAAAAATAATAACCATGAAAATAAAACCTATTCTAATTTATATATCTTTGACTTGGTTGTCTTTTGTAGCTCTACTCCTTTTAGCCTTCTTTGTTTGAGTTATCATCTACATTCTTTACTTCTTCCCTTTTTATTTCCTCTTTTGTAAGAGATTCAACATAGCTTTTTTTCTTTTTAAATATGATACCTATCTTATCTGATATTTATTTTTTACTTTCTAATATCTTATTTAGCATGTTACTATTATTCTCAAATTTTGAATCATTTATTGTTGTATCATTGACTACTTTAATGGTTTTCTCGATATCTTCTTTTAAAGAGGCAATTTCAACAACCTACCTTTCACATTCTTCACTTAATTTTTGCAATTGAGCTATTAGATCTTATTCAGTCTTTTTGGCTTCTTCAATGTGTTCTTGTAGATCTTCAATTATTTCCTTTGACTCCTTTTCATTTTTCTTGATCTGGATCTTTAATCTTTGATTCTTCTTCTCAAGAGATTTTAATTCTTCTAATACAAAAATGAGTTCTCCTTCTAGTTTCACCTTGGATTTATCATGTTCTTCTTCTTGATTATCTATAAGTTTGCTTGTGGAGGAATCCTCATGTATGGTCATGAATATTAACTCTTCTTCATCTGAGTCACTAACTCCACTATCTTCGATTGAGATAGGATCTTTATAATGTAAAATCTTGTTTTCAAATCCCTTATTGAATTTTCATTTGAATTTTTTCTTGTATGTATACTTTCCTTCTTCATTATCACCATTATTCTTATCTAGGCACTTAGCTAAAAAATGTCTAGTCTTACCACATTTAAAAAATTTAAATGGAAAATTTCCTTGATATTTACCTATGCCCTTTTTCAACTTACAAATGAATAGAGCTTTGTTGTCATCTTCCTCATCACTAGAGTTGTCACTTGATTATTGAATCTTATCTTTCTCTTTCTTTGATGTCTTGAAAGTAACTTCCCTCTTTAAGGGTTTATCTCATTCATTCTACATCATATATGCCATAAGAATACCATGTAGTTCATCCATTTTTAGCTTGGATAGATCCTTCATCTCCTCAATTGCCAAAATTTTTGCATCATATCTCAATGGTAGAGATGTCAAAACTTTTTGTACCACTGTTGATTCTTCTAAATTTTATCTAAGGCCTTGAATATGATTAACTATTTGATCAACCCAAAAAAAATAACTTGCTATATTTTCTTCCTCTTCCATCTTCAAACTATCAAACTGTCTTGTAAAAGTCTGGAGCTTAGCTTACTGAACCTTTCCATCACCTTTGTAAATATTATCAAGCTTTATGCAAGTCTTATGAGAAGCTTTTCAATGGATAAATTTAATAAATTTTGATTCACATAAACCACATAAAATATCATTTAAAGATTTAGCATTATTTTCACTTGCCTTCTTTTCTGTTGGAGTAGTTACAAGTGTCTATGGCTCTTGATATTCCTCCACCACTACTTGCCAATAGTTGAATCCAAGGTCCATCAAGTAAGTCCTCATCCTTATGCTCCAAAAAGTATAATTTATCCCATAAAAAAAGGTGCCTTATTTTTATAAAAACCTTCATGTGATCCAACCATCGTGCTTTCCCTGATCTACCTTCAAGTTAAACTCTTTCCTAAAGAACATATTTTGATACCAATTGTTAAGCATGAAATATAATGAGAGGGGGGGGGGTGAATCAGTATATCATATATCTTTTAAATCATTTACTTAATCTGATTTCTTTTATTTAACCACTTAATCATACATTCAATATATTCAATAAAATTGAAATAATAACATGCACCACATAAGAGAGAGAAAAACACCAATTTTTTACATGGAAACTCAATGTGAGAAAAAACATAAAGAACAATCTCAAGTATATGAATGAGCACTAACTCAAATTATAAATTTTATAAGAACCAACTTGTAGGATCACTAACCCATTTTCCAAACACCAACACAACAACTATTTGTGAGCACCAACCCACAAGAACACTAGTCCCTTGTAAAGATTTGCGAGCACCAACCCCTCTTGTGTATAAAACATAACTATCTCTCAATGTTGCTTTCTCAACAAATGATAGAACTCTACAATATCTCTTTCTCTTCTCTCCTTTTTTCTTATATAAAATAAATTATAAACCATGCACTCTCTTGCATATTACAAATATCTTTCCAAACCTATTTTTATAGCTTTCCAAATGACCTTTAGCATTTACCCTTTGAGACCTTTCAATTTACATAGAAAATGGCACCAAACTTTCATGACCCTTCAAATCTTTTAATTTTAAAATTCACATGGTGACCATTCATGAGCAAATACGTCCTTTCCTCTTTTGTCTCTATCTTGGTGACTTTTTGAATTCCTCAAGGTGACCCTTTATGAGAAAATGCACCCTTCCTCATTTGTCTTAACATGGTGACTCTTTGAATTCCTCAAGATGACCCTTCATGGGAAAATATGTCCTTTCCCTCTTTTGTATTTACCTCATGACTTTTTGACTTCTTCACATGCCCTCTTTTGACTTTATGTAACCAAAAATATATTCATTAATATTAAATAAATATTGGCATACTTTAGCCAAAATACAAACATTAAAAACACCTATAGACATTAAATGCTATGGGGCCTTTGTCACCAATAATTTTAAACCTTTGACATCAATGACAATATTTCCAACATATAGGAGGGGGAAAGAGAAGGAACACATGGCACCTCTATTGGGGCTATGGAGACCTATTTGAAAGAAAAGCAATGCTAGAGCTTCCCCATTTTTCAAGTCTATTTTTCTCAAAACTATAATGAAAACAATAATTATCCCAAGTCTATAATAAAATAATCACAACAAAGGTAAAATAAAATCACTTCCTCACACATAGATCCAAGGTGGATGAAGAGGCAAGTATGTTGTATGTGGTTGTTAGGAGTCTCATTTTTGTGCCTAATTCAATTATTCTTTTGTGGAATGGTTCATTTTTGATTTAAATATTTTAAAAAAAGGTTATGGGTTCTCAAATACATGGGAGTATTTACCCAATAAGTGACCATTTGCTGTACCCAACATACCCCCATTCCTTTTTTTAGAATAGGGACCCACTATATTTCTAAAAAGGTCTAGGACTATCTTGAAAGTCTTATAAAAATGAAATATTTATGTGTTGAACTAACCTTGATATTATAAAAACCTATGAAAAATATTTTTGTATGTAGACTAACCTACTAATGTTCTTCAAAATTTATGTATATGTAGGTCTCAACTCATTATATCCTTCGATGAAATTGATGGATAAATTTGTTTAGAATTATGATTAGCAAGATTTTGTCTTGGAAACATTTTTTTGGAAGCCTATATTCATTTATAATTTTGCACTTCACACCTATATAGTCCTTGGCATGAATTTAATCTTCAAAGTGTTTGTTCATAGGTTCTATTCAAGACATTTATTCAGAGTTTTTATTTACAGATTTGGCCTCCATAACTCTATTCATCACATGTTAGAGACTTTGCCATTTATTATTTGATACTTTATCTTTGAGAACTAGGTTTTTGGAAGGTTTACACTTCATCTCATCTTGTTATTCAAAGTATTTATTCAAGAGGACCCTCATATATAATAATATTTTAAAACAAGTTAGCTCATATGTTAGTAGAGAAAAACCCAAAATAAGCATAAAAACTAATGTGTTAAGCATACTCCCTTGAAGGGTAATGTTGATGAACACAAGGAAATAATTACAAAAGTAAGATAATGAAATAGCTCCCAATTAGTGATTCTTGTTAAAAAATGGTCAATAAGTGTGCTTATGCCCAAATTTGGTGCTCCAAGTCTTTGTCAGTTCGGTGTAGCATGCACCTTCATCATCTCTTAGCTCACTAATGAATCTTTGTTACTAGATTTATGAATTTGGAGAATGATTTTAGATTCCTTAGAGATATTCTTGCATAATAATGTTACTCAATTTAAGTTTGTTTGAAGAGATTTATGAATAATAAGTTTGCACAAAAATAACTTGAAAGTTATGTTCTTGGATCACTTATTTATAGATTTTATAAAATGTTTAGGATCAACCATGACCATCCATCTTGACATCAAGATGTGTGGCCATGGATTGGTTTAATCTTGGAGGGATAAACAATAAATATGGTCATTAATATTTGGAGGAATGAGGCAATAATAAGGCATGGGAGAGATTAATCATAATGTTTTCTTCCATTAATGACTTGTGGATGACATCCCTTTGATGATGTCATGAGTGATGTATATTTTAATAATAATTTTCTAGTAAATAGATACTCAACAAATTTCATGAAATATACACTTAAGATTATAATTTGGTTTTGATTTGCTTAAGTAACTTTAATTAGTGTTTTACAATTCTTTGGAAATTAGTTGCACGTTTAATCAACCTGGTCAAAAATGTCATTTAATGAGTTGTCATTTGACTAGAGTATAATTAAAAGAATATGTTAGTTTCATATGGGGTAATACCCTAGCTAAGGTATTATAAACATAAATTGGCACATGTGTGTAATGTGTATAGCCTAATTTGAATATTTTACTGGGCTAGGATGTCATTTTATGTTGTCATAATTTGACTCAAAGTAAATTTAGAAAATATAATTATTATATAAAATGTATTTACCTAATAAAGGATCAATAGAAAAGAATTGACACTTTCACATGATTCATGTAGATGAATTTTAGCATTTTAGTTATTTTTGTCTAGATTGTGTGTTATTGTAGAATTTCATTCAAATTTGTAATTTTAGCACAATAGTGATAAGAATTGGATGTCTACATTTTTACCTTATTTGAGAAGGTATGGTGAGACATTTGGTCAAATAAACCTATTTTCAAAGAATAAAAGGTCACTATCATTAGAATAAATAAATTTGTTCCTCATTTCTACTAAATTTTGCATGAGCCTTAGAAAAATAGGGTTACGAAAATGCACCAAACAATGTTTGTGTGGCCCATGATGCCCCCTTAAGGGAAGGATGGAAAAATTTGAATTTTGATGGGTTGACTCTGAATAAGAAGAAAAATAATCATGTAATTCAGCAAAAGAGGCTAAAAAATAGATTAATTAGAAGAAAATGTGAGGAAAAAATTAGATAAATAGGGCTAAAATGATATCCCAAAGAAGATAAATGGGGAACTATAGGCCCATTGGTTGAAAGTTTTTCTATATTTTGACCCCTCAGGGGTGAAAATGATTCATTATTACCCCTGTCTATAGCAATCTAGAGCTCTAAGATTTATGCATTAGGAGAGATACATAAAATGTCTAATATCCCATACCATTAACACCTTGGAGAGTGTATGCAAGAGTATCAAAGACCACCAGGGAGTGAACTATTGATAAGTGCCCTTATTTGGTAATTAGTTTCACATTTATAGAATTTATTACTAGGTAAAAGTAAGTAATTTGGTGATCCTATCTATTACCCAAATTTGCAATCAGTAAGGTCTACCTTGATAACGATGAATTTGACATTGAGATTGGTGAGGTTACCAAGTCTTCGGTAGGGGTGCTAGTCAAAATGGTGATATCACCAACTACTTAGAGAGATCATTGATTTGAGTGGAAATAACCTAGTCAAATGGAAAAAATGTGAAAAGTAATGATATCATCCTATTGAATTGTGATATCACCCCATAAAATGGTAGATTTGTGAACCTTGTGAGGGAAAATGGTGAGGTCAATCTCATGAATAGTGAGATTGAACTACAAATTAATGGGAATGTCCTATTAAATTATGGAAACATTGAGAAAATGGTGAGGCTACCATGGGGACAAAAAGAGAAGATAGAAGAAGATAAAATGGGGCCCATAGGAGATTAGTCTAGGCTTAAAATTATAATAATTTAGGTAATTTTTAATAATTATAAGAAAATGATTGATCTAAGTTCCTTATGTTTTGACTTAAAAGATAAATTTGGGATGATTACTACCCATGCGTGATGATAATGACTCCTATGATGTTAGGGTTTTTAAGTAGATGAGCTTATGGGTGTTCTCAAGGTAGTTGAGCTATATCACCTGGTATGATTATTATTGATTCAAGTAGATAGGGCTTATCTTTTAGCACTTGTAGAGAGGTGGCATTAAAATACCTCAACATTCCATTTACTAACTAGAGAAGCCATAGTCCCTTTAGAGGATGTTCATCACATACTATGGGTGTGGATACAGGGCCATAAGAATACTTGGATGTTGATAGGCTAACATGCTATTTTGGAGGACTTTGGAGTGGTTGACCTCAACTTTTTTGATGGGAGTATTAATATAGACACGCTGGAGGACCTAGATTGGCCTCTAGATGATGGAGTGGGTGCAGTATAAGGGATAGTTCCCCTAAAGGTAGTCATACTAATGACTCTTATTATCAAACTTTTATTACATACAAGAGCAATTTTTTTTGCTTGGTCTTATAAGAGTGGTCCAAGAGATGCTTGACCATCTGACATGATTTTAATGGGGGACTATTATGCTGGCTCAACTATATAGAGACTTTCACATGATATCCTACCATAAAGGATGCAATATTGGACACAATACACTACTATAGGTATGGACATGGGAACACATTCCCATTGATCTACTAGTGGGGTTAAGGTATTATTGGGGATTGAAGGATACATTAGCCTTTGGGTGGTACTTGATAGGTTAAATTTTACATGGCCATCTTGGAAACTTACCTTTTTATAGGCAAGTGATAGATGAGATGGTCAATGAAGATTTTACCTGACAAACCTATATATCTACTCAGTGGTTTTGGATCAAGGACCTATTCATGATTAGGCACATGATGATACCATCTTAAATTATAGGTGACCATACCTTTGTGGTAGAGAAATATGATCTAGATCAAATCTAATGGTAGTTTGGCTTCTAATAAGATATCCCAAAGGGTCCCCACTATTTTACACATGTGACCATGGATATTAGGGAGTGGGAGCCATCATTATCTTGGGATCAAGTGATTTTCGACTATGGAAAAGTCTTACATGTGTTATGAGATTATGTAGATGGTGCTTTAGATGATAGAATTATATAGTCCTATACAACATAGTGGGTTAGTTCTAGACTGATTAGATTGAGTAGACTGTGACCACAACAACCTTTCTTACAATAGATATGGGTAATACTGAGGAGAGGTCAGGATCAGGTCCCAATATAAGGATAGGTACAAGTGCTAAATCAATGAGATATATCTCATGCTCTTATATTATAAGTAGTTCATGATCAGGTAGAAAAAGATTTTACATATCATATAGAGACGGTTAAACTAGATCGATATGATATAGGGATGGGGGATACCCTAGGTGGTGATGAGGTCCATAAGGTAGGTACAAGAGATGTTAGATCCTTTAAGATAGGGCTACGCATATGTACAAGGGATGTAGGGCCCTCTAGTATAGGTAGGTCCATTAAGGCTTAGGCACTAATTGATAGGTTACATCAAGAGATCACTGCACATTTATCATAGATTAAAAGATTACAATGTTGCATAGCTAGTTTATAGGCTTAGTTTTCTACAACACAAGTGGGACCACTATGCTATAGGGTCTTATTACATCTAGGGATGCATAAATTATTAATTTTAGGGGCTTAGTTACCCAGTTGGTATGGGTTTAGGTTTAGTTAGCTATGAATGATGTAGAGCTTTAGAGAGTAGTTGGTGAGTGAGATAGATCTTAGGTGGATAGGGAGAGATTGATATCATAGGTGGAGAGGCTAATAAAGGAGTGAGATAAGGTTAAATGATCTCAGATAGATATTAAAACATGTTTAATTAAGACTTTCATTGATGTGATTATGGCCAAGGATGATGCATTAAATTTTAATGATGATGTCATATGTGTGAAGGATGAGATAGCCTACTGGCACAGGTTATATGAGGTGGTAGTTGTAGAGAGGAGAACATCATCCTATATAGATTATATGAGATCATAGTAGTCTATATAGACCTCTAGGCCTAGACATGGTATGGATTAAGAGCGATCAGTGACACAACCATCATCACATCATGTAGACATGGGGCCACCACCACCACACCCACCACCATTACCATCATCAAGTATGGGTCAGAACTTCCAAAATATTCCCCCAAGGGAAAACCAAGATCAAAGATAATTTTGTATCTCTTATTTATATTTATGAGATGTATAAATATTCTCTATATGTATAAAACATTATTTTGAGACATATATATGACATTCATTTTTTGGCTTATTGCTACTTGTACATGGAATTTTAATATTATAATGTGTCTTATGATGTTTACATTTATTTGTCTCTTGTTTATGATATGTTGATATATGCTAGTGTTAAGAGATGCACATCTTTAGTTATATTATGTATGTTGATGTATTAATGGATCTATTTTATGTATTATTAGATTATAGATGATATTTTAGGAGATACACATCCCAAATAATCATAGAAATAGTCATTATGACCTAATGTGTATGCTAGGAGATGCATGTCCTGCATAGAGAGTCTTGTTTATTTCCAATGTTTTACTTAGGATATCTTCTTTAGGTATTAGATATGTAGGATAATGTGTTCAAAGATGTTATTTAGTGCTATAATGACTTTTGGACTTTGGATCACTTGGTGTTTAATATATAAAAATTAAATTATGCATCATAAGTATGAATAACCTATAATAACATTGTATTTCTTTTGTGATTGACCCATTCAAATGTGAATATTTATAACTAATGATATTGATAAAGAATAATAAAACCAAAGTTACAACTATTTATATTTGAACAAAAAATAAAGTAAGGGAAAAGATAAAAAGAAGCTAAAATACAAAAATGTAACTAACTCAAAATAAAGGTATGAATGATTAAGACCTAAGTAGGAAAAATAATGTACTTAAAAAAATAAATAATAAAATAAGGTAAGGACAAATTGTTAAATAACCTGAGGTCAAGCTATAAATAATCAAGACTCATGCATTAACAAGGTGTAGTTAAAAACAAACAAGAGAATAATATAATTTAAATATTAATGTAAACAAGTCAAGCCCAAGGTGATTCTAGATTCAATATGTTTATGAAGTGTATTCAAACACAACATAACAAACAAAAAAACAACCTAAAGAGAATAGTAAGTAAAATACAACACACAAAAACATAAAATAGGAATACAAAAGACAATAAAAAATACACAACAAAACACCAATTAACAAAATAAATACATAACAAAACATGAATAAAAGCAAAGGGATGAACAAAAAATACTAATAAAAATAAATGAAGAGATAACAATGCACAACATTAAACCAATAATAATAAATTTATAAATAGTTAACAAAACAATTAAAACAAATAAAATAATCCAAATAAAAGAGAAATGTAGTAAGAAAACTACTCTAAGTAGACAAACAAACACAAAAAAATGGTTAATCACAATGTTAGTGTAGATAAAAAAATAAATTGTTTTTATAGGTGTAAGAGAGGTATTACACACTATAATAGGGTGACCCCTAATTTAAGTGAAAATGACACTGGTACAATAAAATACACACACAAGATAGAAAGTTTCCCCCAAATGATAGTGAAATAATGACACAAAACAAACACAAAAATCCACTAAGCTATAGGAGGAAATACAACAAACAAAAATGGTGTGGAGAGAAGGAAGGGGTAGGCGAGTTGACATTGGATGCACTAGGAAAGTAAATGTTGCCTACATAGTCCCATGCACATGAGATTCAATATGAGCTTTAGGCCATATGTAGTTCTCCTAGGAAATGGGATAGAATAAAAGTGATGTGAAGAAAAGACAAGTAACGTATAGAAGAATATGGGAATGGTCTCATAAAATGATGAGTGCATGAGAAAAGAGAATATGGTTTAGGTTAAAACAACACTAAAGGATAAGAGATGAGTAGACATAAATGAATTAAATTGGGAATTCAGAGTGTTTATTGCATTCAAGTTTGATAAAATGAAAATGCTTGAAAAATGGTGAGAGCGTAAATAAATCATAAAATGGTGAGAGTGTAAGGAGAGCCTAGGGTGTAATGATGGATGTTATTTAAATAAATAATGCACACAATGGTAACTTGAAAAATGTTGAGAGTGTAGGATGAGGCACATAAGGATTAGGAAACTAAAGGATAAGTGGTTACTTGGGAAATATCTAGGAGTACCAGAATCCTTAAGGCACAAGAGTGGTCAAAATAGAAAGGAAAGTGTAGCTAGGTAACACAAGATACCTCATGTATCCAAGTGCCACCTACATAGTTCATGTGGACCTTAGGATGATTTAGTTATCTAATAAAGGGGAGGAAAAATACCTAGGTGGTCTAGAAATAAACTAAACAAACACGATTACCTGACCCAAACAATTTGATAGATTTATATCTCGCATAGAAATTTTAATCAAATTTTCATGATTTTATGATTTTTAGGGTTTTATAAATTGATTGAAAATGTTTAGGGTTTTTATAAGTGTCCCAAATAAATTGATAACTATGAGAGACTAATCATTCCAACTCGTAAAATGGTGATATCATGGCTTATGTTGCTTGTAAAATGGCAAGAGTAATCATGATCATAATAAACAAAGGTATAGGGTAATTTTTTAAGCCTTTCATTATATTGGGTTTTTCATGTTTTTGTGTTTTTGGAATAAGAAATAGAAATGCAATATACCCAAAGTTATAGGGAACTAATTAGCTAAGGGGATGCACTTCCATAGGTAAAAATTCAAATGATAGATAAACCTACTATAATAGTCTATATGATCCTATTAAAGTAATGATGATTACCAAACAGTAGCAAAAATAGAATAGTATGTAGTGATGAATAAATCCTAAGGAACCATCCAAAAATCAATAACCATGTATTTAAATACCCTCATATATTTATCTTCAAAATAAGTTGTGAATATTGATACAACTAAACTACCTTGTAGAACTTTCTTTAGGTGTGTACAAAATGCCTATGAATCATAATCAGGATCATAATTGGCATTATGTACAATGGTCTAGGTTACAACATCTCAGATGAAAGTATAATTGGTCTATATAAATGGTCTAGGTTACAATGGTGTATATTTACAATGGTATATAATTTAATGGTATAAGGTACAATGGTCCAAAATGAAATGGTATAGGTTATAAGTATAATATAATAATAAATGACCTCAGTACAAGTTTCCCCCAAGTAAGGGATCTTATATATAATGGTTCAAAAAAATTTACAAATGTAGAACCACTTGATATACATAATATTCATGGGTTTAAATATCTCTTCACCTATTATTGTATTTAATTTGTATGCCCTTAATCTATAGTTTGTTGTAACCATGTATGGGTTGAGCCAATTGGGTTGAAACTTACCCTTCTTATTACATTGAACATTAGTGTTCTTTTAGTTTTAATTTAAGACCAAGTTACCAAATTCAAACTTTCAAGGGAGAATTTACGTTTTATAGTTTCAACATAATCTATTTAAATATTATATCAAGTTGTATAGGACAAAAAAATATTTGCCATCAATTATTTCTAGCTCTTACAACTTGGAAACTCTATAATATTTTTTATCATCAATATTTTAAAAATATACTCATAATGAAGGTAGTTCAACCTTAGCTAGGATAATAGCCTCTGTGCCAAACACTAGGAATATGGAGTGGCTTTTGTGGTGATTCGATGATTAGTGCGATAGGCCTAGAGGGTGGTAAAATTTTGGAAGTGCCAATTACATCAATGTCATTAAAAATATTATTAAGGACTAAAATAATGGTTTTATTAGATTCCTTGACTTGACCATTACCTTGTTATATGGTGTGGAATTTTTTGTGTTTAATTTTAAACATGGTATAAAGGAATTTGGCATATTTGTGCACAAATGAGTCACCATTATCAGATAATATTTGGGTTAGGATACCATAATGATAAATTTTATGGTAATGGATAAACTTTTAAACCTAATTCCTAATGATTTAAGTGAGAGGAATGGCCTCAATCCACTTAGTAATATACTTGGTAGTAGTGAGAATGTGTTTGTGGCCATCAAAAGAGGTGGGGTTTATTTTCTTTATGAGATCGAGACCCCATGTTGAAAATGACCATGGTGTAGTGATCAAATGTAGTGATAAGGAAGGTGCGTCTATAAAATTATCATGTTATTATTAGGCAACACACTTCTGGACATAATTACAAGCATTTATTTTTATTTTAGGCTAATAGTACCTTATTTTGAGGAGTTTATTGGCTAAGACTACACCATTATTATGGGACCCACACATTCCTTATTGGACCTCTTTAAGCATTAATGTTAGTTGTCCTAAAGATAAGGAAAGAAATTTTTTCCATCATATCCCTTATGACAAAGCATTTTCCTAGGTGGGTATAACATGCTAGGCAATGAAGGAAGATTTTTTGGCAATTATGTGAAAGTTTGGAGGAAAGACTTGGTCTTGGAAATAATTATAAATGTCTTGGAACGAAAGGAGTTCAAGTGGGAGATTAGGACCAAAAATTGTACATACCCTCTCTAAATTTGGCAATAGGTGAGCTAGATGTAGAAGGTTTTCAATAATAAACTGATACTTTTTAACATCACTAGAAACTTGTACCATGGACCTAATTTTTGATATTGCATCGATTGATATATTATTGGCCTATGTCACTTTTTCAAAATATAAGGACTTAAAATGGGACTTGAGATTGTACACAATGTGCTTTTAGGGTAGAAGAATTTCATCTTGAGTATGATAGTGGTTTATGGTTTGATTAATGATTATTTGAGGATATCCATAAACCATTAATTTATGTCTATCCCACTATATTACAAGATGAATTATTGCAATAAGATATTCATACTCAGCTATATTATTAGTACAATTGAAAATAATATGAAATGCCTTAGGAATGTGGTCCCCTTGAGGTGTTACCATCACCAAAGCTATGTGAAGTAAAGGAGCCATGAAAGTATAACTTCCATTATTTAGGTTCATAAGCCACTTATTTTATCACCATGATAGAATCATCTGGGAAATCAAATGGGAGTGGTTGAGTATATATAATAAGCACTTCAACAAGTTAATCTACAATGACCTACCCCTTAATAGTTTTAGTTATGTTACTCAAAATCAGATTCACTCAAGAACATAACCCATTTATCTATGTGGCCTGTAAGAGTTTCTTTAGACAATAAATATATGAGAGGGTCCACCTTAGTAATGATAATAGTTTTATTATCCAACATGTAGTGTTGTAAATTTTGGGAAGTAAACACTATTGCCTAAAAATCCTTCTTAATGGGCATATAATTATGCTCACATTCTACAAGTGTTATAATGAAATAATATACCACATCCTCTTCTCTTTATTCATCTTTTTGGGCCAATATTTCCCCTAGTATATATTATGTGGTGATATGTAAAGAAGCTATGTTTGTTTAGCTATTGACGATCTCAAAAATGGTAGACTAGCCACGTACGCTTTGAGTTTCAAAAATGCTTTCTGATATTTAATATCCCATTTAAAATCAACCCCTTTCTTTAAGAGGTGTGTGAAAAGATGACACTTTTCTACCAGCTATGAAATAAATTTATGAATAGACTTAATCTTGCCCTACAGGATACAGAGTTGTTTCAAATTAGAAAGTTGAAGCATTTCCATAATGGACTTGACCTTATTAGGATCCACTTCAATCCTTATTTCTGATATAATGAATACTATATTTTTTTCCAAAGAGATTCCAAACATGCACTTCTTATAATTTGGATGAACTTTGTACTCATGAAGTCTCTCAAAGATCCTTCATAAAACTTCAGGATGTCCAACATGTGTTCTTGACATTATTATAATATCATTAACATAATACTCGATTGTATCATGCATCATGTCATGGAAGATGACATTCATGTCACACTAATACCCCAACATTCTTCAATCCAAAAGGCATGACTTGGTAACAAAATTTTCCGCATGGTTTGGTGACTACATTTTTGTGTTGGTCCTCTAGAGCTATCTTAATCTGGTTATATCTTGAGAATATATCCATGGGGGACAACATCTCAAACCTAATATTTGATTCAAAAATTATGTCAATTTTAGGTAAAGGAAAATCATATTTAGGAAATGCTTTGTTGAAATCCCAAAAATTAGTACAAATGCATATGTCCTATGGCTTTTTGCTCACCAAGACTACATTTGATATCCATTCAGAATAATCTTGTTATTTGATAAATCCATCTCCTAATAAATTTTACAACTCATTCTTCATTAAAATAATGATGTGTGGGTGCATTTTTATCAATTTTGTTTTTACTGTCTTGACCTCAATATGTATAAATTTTTTATGCACGACTAAGTTATGGTCCATGCCTAGTATGTCCAAATAAAATCCCTTACAATATTGATAATATATTCATGGTCTTCATTTTTGAGGGATGTGTAGACATCCAATTCCTAACACCAATGTGTTTAAATTGATAATCTTACTCAAAATTTGTGAAAATGCACAAATTAGGCAAAAATCACTTAAACATGCTAAATGGTTATACAAGTGCCAATCTAGGCTAATGTATCCCTAAATGAGGTAATTCATTATGTGATTATTAACTTTTATGAAATAATTTTGAGTCAAATTATGAGAATGCATTTTGGTACTCTAGATCACTCTTTTTTTCTAATTTGGATGCACATGACATGTGCATGTGTTATTTTGCATCAACAATGTCCTAAATGGGATAATGGTCTTTACACAACTAACATCACCTTCTAGTTCCTCCTAAGTCAAATTATGACCTATTAATATGACTTTTTGACCAGTTTTGATTAATGAAGTACACCAATTAAAGAATTGCACTAAAATTGATTAATCTTACTTAGGCAAATTAAACCAAATTATGAACTTAAGTAAGAATCCCATGGAAGTTATTGGATATTTATTTATTGGAAATTGATTCTTATTAACTGGATCATCAAGTGAGGTCATTTTTGGGGTGGAATTTATATGTAATAAAATATTTATCATGTCTATAAATCAATACTTACTTGAAGAGGATAGATCATACCATACACTTCTAATTGGGGACACATTTATTAAGTGGGAACATGACCGATATGGGGATCCACTATACCCAATTAAGGGATCTCTTAACATAATACACTATGCTTGGGAGGGTTACAAATCCTTTAGTCAATCAAAACCATGCAATAACCCTAATGGGGTCCTAAGTTTTGATATTCACTAAACTAGTAAAAAGTAAAGTAGAACATAATCTAGTGATGACCAAAGCTTATGGGACAAAGTTGGGGTTAAAAATATAGAACTAAACATGAATAAAAGACACATACTCATGTTAATGGCTACAAAATCCTAATAAATGGATGATAAGTATAAATTCATAGCTATATACTCTTACAAAGGATAAACAAAGTTTGGAAAACTTACCTTTGAAGATGGACGCACTGATCCTCAATCTCTCCCTTTGCCAAGGTTATTATAAAGAGGTTATTGTGGTATGTAAGGATGAAAAATACAAATCATCTCTAAGATACACAACCTATAAATACATCTAAAATACCTCTCCAAAATACAAGATTTGTATCTCCAAATAAAGTATGGAACCCCAAGCTTTTATTCTCAAGTAGAATGGTCAATAAGAAGATGTTTATTTTCTCTTAATTATTCTTATTCTCATAATAAATGATGGAAATAAAATTGTATATATAGGTGGATTTGACCCCAAAACCTTCTAAAAATCCCAACCAATAGGGTTGACCCAGTCAACCTAGCATAATTTCAAATAATTATTCACTAGCTCATGAGCCGGCCAAAGGCCAAACTAATTCCTAAGTGAAAATAACCCAATATTATAAATGGTCAACCCAGTTGACCTAGCATAGCCAAATGATAAAAAGGGATTAAGGTGAGGAATAGGAGAATAAAATTTAGAAAATGACTGGAAAGGGTACAATAGAGAAGAACAAGCTTAAGGATAATGGTTTCAAGAGACAAGTGTGTAGATAAGAAGTGGTAAAAGGGACAATAATACTATGAAGCATCAATGGTTTGCATACCCCTTTCCTGGTGCACCCCTTAGGGTGTGTAATTAGAGAGATTGAGACTCGATGTGTTCTTTTAAGATACAAGGTATCAATAATTGATAATTTTTTTAAAATATTATGTGTGTATATATGCCCCACTTGAAGCTCATCATGTGTCATGTGAGTGCAACATGGGATCATGCTTCAGGAATAGAACATGATAACACATAATTTTTATGATAAATAAAATGTATTAAGGATAAAATAAGATAAATGAAAGGATAGAATTGAAAAACACATACATTTACTTACCTTAGTGTTGTAGATAAAGAAGCATACTATGAGAGAAATAAAGGTGTCCAATGTGAATAAAATTAGGCTAACCTATAGAGATTAGTCCAAAAAATAGACAAATATTGAAAAATTTGGAATATAGGCATATAGTAGTGAAAAAAGAATTAGTATAGACAAAGATATGAGGGTCTTTAGGAAAATTGGCAAATTTAGGATTGTTAAGGCAAGGTTAGAATAAAAAAATTGAGGGGAAATGCACGATAAAAGGATGGTAAAGGAATGAAAAATGATGATAAATAAATTATAAATGATTTTAGAACATATTAAATCTTGTTTAAAAGCATGTAAAATATAAATATCAAAAAGGAATGTAGAACATACTAAATCACATTGGGAAGTATGTAAAGCATAAATAGCAAAAAAGGAATGTAGAACATACTAAATCATGTTGGGAAGCATGTCAAAAATGAATGACAAATGATATATTAATGCAATAAAACTTGAATAAATGTATGTAACAAGTAACCTCATGTAAGATAGGCATGTAAAAATAAAAAGAAAAACACAAATGGCTGAAATATGACATTTTAAAGCAATATGTAATGCAAGTATCTCAAATGAAGGTGAAGAAAGAATAAATAAGTGAAAATGAAATGTAAATCAATATTTAACACAAACATGAAGAATTAATATGTAAGAATTCCAAATATCATACGTAAGATAAGTGAAGTTTGTAAAAATCAAAGAAGAACATGAGGGAGAAATGAAAATAAAAAAGCTCTAAAGGATGAAAACTTAAACTTAGTGCTTGTTCTAATAATATGCAATGTAAGAAAACATAACCACCTAATGACATGACTTAGTATGACAATGAGATAGTGTGGTGGTGTTTGTGAGGAAGGCATGGTCCTACCCATAGTTTTAAAATGCAACTCACAAACTATAAACCAAGAGGAGTAATAAGGTAGATGTGATCAAGGATTTGATCAACTAAAATCAATATCCAATAAGGGGAATATAAGGAAAATATGATGTAAATAAGGAATTTGAGGTTCCACATGGGTGATGTGAACATCCTTACTAAGAATGAGACACACTATGCAAGTGAGAAAGATTAGTAACTATCAACACCAAGGACTTAGGACATTTTGATTAATGAACACAAAGTTTGGGCTAACAAGTGAAGTATATAGATCATCCCATTAAGGATATATGCATAAAAATTAAAATGGACCTACATTCCCATAATGTGTTCCCCATTCCCCAGGACCCCTTATAGAGTTATTAGTCTACTATGAAGATTGGGTACTTGCATGAGAAATTAGGTAGCACTAAAATATTTTTGATATTCATTTTCTAATCTACCATCCTACCACACCCCAATGGACCTTGGCTCTATCATGAGGCCAACTATGGAGTTTGAGATTCGATTAAAAGAAAGAGACGTGCTTATAATCACATATTTTAGTGTGATTTGACTTTTGAGAATTTTTTATGTTTTTGATTTTTAGGATCATTGCCTTTTGTTTGTATTTTATGATTTGGCTTTTAACTTTCTTGATGTATTTTTATATTCCTCCTCCATATGGATTTGTAAAACTAAACATGGGTATCAAAGATGACAAACACAAGAGATCTTACACTTGGGCTCTAGAGAAAAGTACCTAAAGACCAAGGTGTCTAAATACTCTTAGATTGCCCACAAGTAAGTGTGAAATCTCAAAATGAAAGGAAGTTAAGGAAATATGGGGATTATAAGAGATCTGTCTATGTAATAAGTGATACAATATTGAATATGATCATAGCTAATTACAAGGAAGTAAAATAGTGCTATGAAAGAGATGGGGATATGCTTATGATAGTCATGTCACTATAAAAGTTATACTAACCTATGACAGATCTAGGATAAACACCAATGAAGGTAGTAGTCATCCTAGAAAGTGGTTAAAATATGCTTTAATGTGGTGATTTATGAGGAAGGCCAGGTCCTATCCATGGTATTACATCATAAATAATAAGGTGAACACTAATGAGGTGAATTATAAATAAGGAAAAATAATCATAAAGCTACTAAAGCAAAGAATGACATAAAAAGACAAAAATGAAAGAGATATATAAGAACCAAAATGATAACAAATGCCAAATGTAATGTGTAAGAAGACCAAATAACCTAAAAGAAATAATGATGTTGGTAAAGTGTGACTAAAAGAGGTAAAGTGTATAAAAATAAAGAAACATTATATAAAAGAAAATAATTAAGATCTATGTTAATGTTTATATCAAATATGAGAATGTGAAAATACAAGTCTATAAGTCTTGAAAGACTTCTTGAAGTTGAATTTGGTTGGTATTATGCATTGTAGAATAAGAGTAGGCATCATACGATGATCCAATGGGTAAGTGGATGTATGAATGGGCATCACAAGATGCCCCCAAGTTTGAAGGGACATATGGATGGGCATCACAAGATTCCCCAACATGTGAAGTGGAGTGAGGTAACATTAAACTATTAGAATGATTTGCGTTGGGTTGGTAGGTTTATGTGGAAATAGGTAAATGTGTTGGTTTGTTAGATTTTAAGGAGGTTGAATGTGACATAGGATATGTAAGATAGGTATGAGGAGATAAATGAGGTAAAGGAGGACCATGCATGATATGCTTTGGAGTAGGCATTTGAACTAGGTACTCTTTTGGTTCATGTGACCTAAGAGGTTGAGGTTAAGTGGATGCAATGATATGTTTAAAGTTGTTCATGTTAGATAGCATTTCCTTATTGGCATAAGAAGAAGGATAAATTATGGTTTGAAAAAAATTAGTATATGAGGTATAGTTATGGGATAATTGTTATTGTTCATTAGGCAGTTGATGTGATGTGATTGTGGTTCTTTAGATTAAAGTTGAGAAGCTTGAACACAGTATTGAAAACATTATTTTTATTAGAGTATCAAGATTGAAATGAAAACCAAGCAAGGAAGAAAGAAGAAATCAATGAAGATCATGAAAAGACTCATGATAATGACCTATATTAGCATTCTACCAATAAAAATTTATCAGGATTGTACCATTTTTAAAAGGTTTGGAAGGATCAAAGCTCATGGGTTTAAAAGGTGGAAATTTATTCTTAAGTTGTTCTAGACTCAAGGGAGGTTGGGTTGGGTTAAAATTGGTTGAATTAGATGCTCCATTTTGAGGTTGGGGAGGCTTGGATGAAAAAATATAATGATTAAATTATTGGAAAGGTGATTTAGTAGTTGTTTGAGGTGTTTCAAATTGCGTCATATGAAAATCATGCCTTTTTACTTGGTTTAAAGCTTCGTCTAAATTTTTAGGTGAAAATATTCCAACTTTGTATTGAAGGGGAAGTTTAAGAGTAGTAATAAATAGTTTTAAATGAGTAACACCATTCATGTTATGGTCCACTTTATGAGATAGAGACTTCCATATTTTGATGAAAATATGATCAGATTCATAAGGAAGTTACTTGGCATTGACGAAATGGCTAAGATAATTTTTGGGAAGGTTATCATGTTAGAATTACTTCACTAGATCATTGACTAAATCCTCTAGTTATGAGATGGAATGTCTTGTAATTTGGTTTTACCATTCAAGTTCATCACCAAAAAAGGTTTTGGCTAAGATCTTGGTGGTATTAAAGGTGTTATTTTGAACCCATTCCTTATATAGATTACAAAAAGACTTTAAAAAGATAGTAGGGTCCTTAGTCCCATTATATGTGATAGTTGGATAAATGTTTGAAATGAATGGGGCTAAAGGTTAATTTTGAAGATGTTGAAGCATTATTTAATTCATTGAAGGTTGAGGGATGATATTCCCATTGGCATGTCTAAGAGGAGGAGGGATAAATTTTTGATTTGGTTGAGTCATGATGACTTGGGCTGGTTGAATAGTCATGTGTAAAAAATGTTGTTTCATGTTCATCATTTTAGAGGTTTTATAAGTTTGCATTATGTTCATTTGTTGTATGACTTGTGTAAGAAGTTAAGCTATATCAATATGTGGGTTGGTGCCTATAGGAATGGTGTTAGTGTTGATAGGAAGAGGATTATTAGTGTTGGTGGTAAGAGGATTATTTGTAGGTAGAGGATTCCCAACATTGGTATTAGGAGGATTATAGGATGAATGACCTCAACTACATTACATTGTGTAGTGATTGGTTTTGGATTAGGAGAAGAAGGAAGAAATTTAATAGTTTTAGCTGAAGTAGTAAAATAAGTGAGATTATGATCTAAATCCTTGATTGTGAAATGTTCTTGACTAAGGGAAGGATTAAAAGATGTTATCATTATGAGATAAGATTAGATAACCATACAATAGATTGGAATAGATAGAAAATTTTATAGAGTCAATAGTGTCGACTTAGTATAAGAAACTAAGGCTAAAAATTATACAGAGTTGATAGAGTTGACCTAATACATGAAATAGAGTCTTAAAAAGTGTATAGGGTCGACTGGTTGGACCTAACATAGTAGATAGGGAAAAATAGATAGCTTGTAAGAGACTGTGTCAACA
This sequence comes from Torreya grandis, assembly GCA_037957365.1. Classification (NCBI taxonomy): domain Eukaryota; kingdom Viridiplantae; phylum Streptophyta; class Pinopsida; order Cupressales; family Taxaceae; genus Torreya; species Torreya grandis. The sequence continues at coordinate 440,041 of JARHVA010004343.1, read as the reverse complement.
AAAATGAATATGTACTAAGATAAAAAAAATTCAAGTATTTAGGAAAGAAATAAATGAAATGAAATGCATAATCAATTGTAAAAATGAGGTTGATTCGATTGAGGCACACAATACAAAACCTTACACCAATTCTAGCTAATGTAATTTTTTACAATACAACATACAATTGAGCAAAGAGCAAGTAGTCAACTTGAAAAGTAAAAGCCAACTAAGTGGTCAAATTGAATGTTTTTAGATTATTAGAAAATGATTTTATATGTGATAGGAAGTTGTATGTAAGAAAGGAACTAGAAATTAATCTAAGGATAGTTTCAGGATGTTTACGTTGAAAGGGATCCATATAGGTAATGTACTAGCTTGGTATTGGGGCTTACCCCCTCACTTCACACACCACAATGATAAGGGTGTTAGGTGCTTATCCAAAATATAACATTAACCATATGTTTATACTTGGCTAAAAAACCAAGTTAGCTTCCCTCTTGGTGATGAAATACAAGTAGGTAGGCCTTGGGTAGACAATTGTTAAAATGTTTTTTAAGATTTTTTGATTTGGTAGTGTGTGCATAAAAGAGAAAATAGTGAAACTAAATGGTATATTAAAAACCACCTAATTAGAATATGTGATCTATTCTAAGAATTCAAGAAATAATAAATGAAAGTGCGAGCTAATTACTAGGATATAAGGGTTAATTCCAACTTTGAAACACAGTACAATGTCGATTCAGTTGACAGTGTATATAGATAATATAGAACATAGTTGATAATGTCACCTTTATAAAATGCAAACAAAGGTCTAAAAATGAACTACATCAACAAATTAAACATAATTTCTAAATACAACACAAAATACATAACTATGTCAATAGGGTTGACCTAGTTAACTATATAGGGGAGGTTTTAAAGACTATAAACTATGAAAATAGAACTATAAAAAATTCTAGAAATGACAAAGAGAGATGGAAAAGAACCTTGGTGGGTTTTAAGATGAATATAAATGATATTGTTGTTGAACAACCTTGATTAATACTAGCTAATGATACTAACTATGTCAATTGCGTTGACTTCACTTTGCATAAATCTATTGTTGATGGCCTAAAAATGTACAAGGTTAACTAGGTTAACTTAGTATGATAGACTAGGTGCTGAAAAGTGTACAAGGTTGCCTGGGTTGACCTAGTAGTCTAAACTGAAGTCTAGAAAACCTACACAAGCCTAACTAAGTCATCTTGATGCAATTGTGTGTTAAACCTACACACAAAAGTTAGTACTATGTCAATATAGTTGACCCAACATCATAAATATATGAAAAATAAAATGATAAAATAATTAAATAAGTGAAATAAAACATGCAAGGGTTAGATTCACATTGGGTTCACCATAATGTATGCAATCAAAAATGCACAATTTCTATAAATCAATCCTAACTTATAGAATATAGATCATACCATACACTTCTAATTGGGGACACATTTGTTAAGAAGGAACATGACCAATATGGGGATCCACTAGACCTAATTAGGGTATCTCTTACTATAATAAAGTATGTTATGGAGGGTTACAAAGCCTCCAATCAATAACAACCATGTAATAAACCTAAGGGTGTCATTAAATGAATAACAAGTAAAGTAAAACCTAATCTAGTTCTCACCAAATCTTGTGGCACAAAGTAGGGGTTGTAAATAATAAAACTAAACATGCAAAAGAAGATATATACTCAATTCAATGTCTATTGAATCCTAATACATGGAAGATTAGTACAAATGTATATCTATATACTCTTATAAATGAGAAACAAAGTTAGGAATACTTACATTTAAAGATGAACCCATCGAGCTTCACTCTCTCCCTTGGCCAAGGTGCTTTGAAAGTGGTTATTATGGTATGTAAAGATGAAAAATATAAATTAGCCCTAGGCTACAAAACCTATCACTACATCCAAAAGACTTCTCCATAAGATAAAATCCATACCTCCAAAGAAAGTATGGAACCCTAAGCTTTGCTTCTCAAGTAGAATGGTCAATAAGTAGATGTTTATTCACTCTTAATTCTTCTTCTCATAATAAATGATGGAAATGAATTCAACCAATTTTAACCCAACCATTATACTTACCATTATATATGTTTATTCACTCTTAATTCTTCTTCTCATAACAAATGATGGAAATGAATTTGTATATATAGCTAGATTTGAACCTAAACCCTTCCAAAAATCCTGACTGATAGGATTGATCTAGTCAACCTATCACAATTTCAAACAATTTTATTCATTAGGTCATGAGCTAGGTTATCCAAAGGCCAAAATAATTCCTAAGTGAAAATAACCTAAAATTGTATAGGGTTGACAAAGTCAACCTAGCACAATTGACTGACAAAAAGGTATTCAGGTGAGGAATAGGAGGATTAAAATGTAGTAAATGACTAGAAAGGGTAAAATAGAGAATAATAAGCTTAGGGATAATGATTTCAAGAGATAAGTGTGTAGATAACAAGTGGAAAAATGGAAAACAATCATATGAAGCACCAATGGTTTGACCACCCCTTTCTCAACGTACCCCTTAGGTTGTGAAATTAGAAAAATTAAGACTCAAAGAGTCCTTTCAAGATACAAAGTGTTAATAATTGATAAACATCTAAAAATATTATGTGTATATAGCATTCATAAGTGATAAATTCAATAAATATCATGATTATGGATTCTCATGCCTCTTTAATGCCCCTTCCTCCCAAATCATTATGAGGACATTTATGGATTTTATTTAAATAATTAGATTAGTTCATGGCCACACATGTTGATCTTGAGATAGATAATCATGGTTGATCCTCATCAATTTGAAAAATTTATAAATAGGAGGGCCAATACCACTTTGATTAAGCTTAATTTGTGTAAACTTATAATGTAAGATTATCTCTAAAATCCATTTGAGTGTAGTTTGTTAATGATTTATTTTCAATACAATAGCTTCATTTGATAGGTATATTAGTGATTTCATATCATGATCTTAGATTATACTTGGTGTTCTTAAGATGGTGGAGGAGCTTTCTTTACACCATTGTTGAAGACTTGATCACTAAATCAAGGGTAAAAACATGCTTGGAGCTTCAAATGCATGGTGGGATGCTCTTGCAAAGGTAATGTATGTTTTTTTTTCTTTCATTGAGTTCTTAATTTTCATTTGCATGATCCATTGAATAGGTTGGCCTAGATTGTCATGTTTTTATGAATTTTTTGTGTTTCTTATGACTAATGCTTGATTTAACCATATTTTTAAGCCGTATCTACATCTTGGCATGGTTGGTGGGACTACGCATCCCACTCAAGTAAGAAAGACACTTTAAAAATCTTATATTTCCGTAAAATTCATTGAAAATCCTTTAACATTAATTTTTAGTTTCATTTTCTTGTGTTTTTAATGTTTTTTTATTGATAAATAGGTTATATAATGACCGATGTTGGTTATGTGTAACCAACATCGGTCAAGTCTAATTGGAATCAATTAGGTTGTAGGAAAAAAAAGGCTAATAATTTTCTTCTTTTAGATTTATTCAAATTTCTAGTGGTCAAATTGAGTTTATAAGTCTTTGGTATGAAAATTTATTCCTAATCCATAAGTTTAATTTTGGATATTTTATCCTAACATTATGCTAACAAGTTTTTTGTCAAATATATTTTTTTCCAAAGGGTTTATAGGTAAATATTATCATTTATTTTTTATTGACAATGGTTCTTTATGACTAACATTGGTCTTGTTTAAATCAACATCGGTCACTGTTGACCAACGTCAGTATTTAGTGTAAAAAATAATGAACTCGATAGCATGTTTTCCAAACTTGCTTGTTTCATTATTGATTATGATTCAAAGCTAAAGGAAACTCTCTAATTTTTTTTGTAGGATCCACATAGAAAAGTGATCATTTGAGCATAATTAAGTCTATAACTTTCCCTTTGGTTTTTAAAAAGAACCTAAATGAGCATGTTTAAATCTTAAACCTTCCCTTTGGTGTTTAAAAGGAACTTAGATGGTTTATTTAATTGTTTTGTGAATATTTTTCAATTTTTTTGTAAACTAAGGGAAAGGGGCCAAAAAATTCACTTAAATTTTCAATTTGGTGTATAAAATGAACAATCACTTAAAGTTCCAATTTCTTGAAGTGTTGTTTTATGCAAATCATCTATTGGTTAGATTGTTTGAGAAAAAAGAGTTGTGCATGTATTCTCTCCCCCAATCCCTTATAGGTAACTAAAGTGACCAAAAGTGACTTTTCATTATGATTGTGCCTTTGTCCAATGCATGAAAATGAATTTATCTATGCTATCCCTAAACTTTTATGGTTTGGATGATCTAAAAATAAACTATAAATCCTTTTCACTTAGACATTTTATTCTATGAAACTTGGCTTGTGGATGGGAGTTCATAGCCTCTTTGCAAGTTATTTAGGGAATTTTTGACTTCGGGATTCATATCCTAGCATTATTTCAACCCTATTCCATGGAAGGGTATATAAATTAGGGTATACATATTATGAGAGACATGGGGTTGAGAGGCTAACATCTCCTTTCATGATGAAAACTTAGTTTAGGTCTGGGTACCTAATGGATTCCAATAATTACACAAATTAAATCATTATGCAAAGGAATATACATTTGCATACTAGGTTCATAGTTATGATCTCAATTGATGTTTTGCATCTCTAGCATTATCTATGCATGGGACCATCTATATGGTCATAAATTTTAATTTTTAAACAACCCCAATTGTCAAAGAGTATTATTGATATAAGGTGAGTAATCTAAAGGTCCATGTCATTGTATAGTCTCTTGAGAGAAGGGGGTATAAAATACTCTACCAACTCATGTGCATTTATTTTTAGATTAACAATTTAATTCCTTCTAAGAGCATGCATAAAGATTGAGATAAATAATAAAAAGTAACCTTATTAGTTTAGGGCTTAGGATGATTTACTTAGTTGTATTTGTTATTTATAGTCTTTTATTTTTTTGTCTTGATTTGAGTCAAAACTTGTTTGAAAACAACACATCATAACCAAACACATTGTCCACCTTTTCTTGAATAAGGAGCATTACGATTGTCAAATCCAAATCATCTTTGACTTGTTCAAATCCTCATCTTAAACATTTTCATTTGTATTATATAAACAACATAGTTATGCTACGCATTTGAGTCTAAACCATATTACATGGTCTTTAAGTCCTTTGATAATTCAAATTTATAATTTCACCTTTCTAATTTCTAGGTTACCATGTTAATTAGATTTACCATTTGCACTCGACTTGAGTTAAAATGGGTTTAATTTACCATTTAGATTGATTGTCATTTATTGAATCATCATCATTAAATCATTGTGAACTTAGGTCATCAAGTGTATCACTCACATTCTAAGTTATAGAACACATTTTATTCTATCTTATATTACCATGAGATAGTGTTGTGCTTCCCATTTGGTTATAGTTTTATAATTAGGAAATCTTGCATGTTTTCACGCCTTGAATTTCTTGGTTTGAATTGTCACCTTCTTAATCCAAAGGTCTTTATTATAATTTCCTAGTAGTAACTCATCAAGGTTGAAATAACTTTTAGGTATTGGAATTTCTCTTAACCTATGTTTGGTGTACTAGTTTACACTTAGGTATTTGAGTTATCATACCCTCTTCTAATTAATATGATTTCAACCCTACCTAGGGTTGAGTAATTTCATGAACACATTCTTCTAATTGTGTGGTACTATACCACCTCCTTTTTATTTTAGTCTCTTTTATGCCTATTCACTTATTTAGAATATCAAAACACATACCTTGTTTAAAAATTTGTAAAACATTTTCCAAATTTGAAGTGAACGTAGAGAGAAACCTTTCTAGACATGACACTAAGGTACACTCATAGTGGGGTCTCTTATAGTCCTAGTTTCAAGGTGGAACACTTTTATGGTAGACATGAACATTATATCTTATTTAAGGATGTCACCCTCTTTGATCCTATTTATTAAAAACCAAGCCAATCTATGCCTATTTTTATGTGTTATCCTCATCCTTCCACTTAGATTTATGTGCTAAACTTAAATTTTACCATTATAGGATATCCTCTTTCAATTTTTACACCATGCTCAAAGGTTACCATTATAGGTTATCCCCCTTCAGCTTGTATGAGTGATCAAGCTATGCAACACATGACGGTTACCATTCTAGGTTAGCCTCCTTTGTCTTGTATGAGAGATCAAGCTCCACAACACATGATGGTTACCATTTTATGCTATTATCTTTCATCTTGCACAAGTAATCAAGATCCAAAATCCACAAAGGTTACCATTTTATAACCTCCTCTTTTGGTTTGCACAAGTAACCAAACTATGAAATGTCCCATCATTACCATTATGGGCCCACAACCTATCTTTATTAAGCCTATTGTTGAAGAACCTTAATTTGATGATTTTTTTTTTGTTAATCCCTTCTTTGATAGTCTAATTTTTGGAGATCCAATTATTAAACCATATACCATTATTTACCCTAAACAAATTATTCCCCACTTTAAAAATTCCATGCCAATATTTGAGCCTCAACAAAACCCATTACCTCTTTAAGAGACATCTTATGAGGACCAAAATATGTTTCAAGTTGATATTTTATGATAAATTGTTAACCAAGATCATGATGTTACTATTAAAACATCCATTTATGATAAGTCAACTTGTGATGGTTTACCTATTCATATTTTACCTATTTTTAAAGAGCCTCATCTCCTTGATAAGTCAATCTATGAAAATTTATCTCTTGATATTTTTCCACTCATTGAGGAGTCTCCTACTAATAGACAAGTTTACATCGATTCATCCCCTGAATGATTACCTCTCTTTGATGGGCTTCTCTTAGATGGAGCCAATCTATGTTGACCCATTCCTAAATGAATTAATTTTTATATCTCCCATTATGTCATCACATGCCATTACTTTGTTTATGACAAGCATTAAATAGAACATCATTATAGAAATAACCAAATCAGATGAAGAATTAAAATTAGAATTAGGTTCCCTTTTTGAATTGACATCAGATTTAGCACCAAAAATAGATTCACTATCAAAACTGATATTAGATTTAGATTCCCTTGACATAGACTCAGATTTAGAGATAAATTATAGTCATGGCCATTACAACACTGGTTACACTTGTCTTATGGATCAATTTGAATATATTTGTGATCCTTGTATGGTTTTTTAGGATGATTACTTCATCATCGAGCTTAGGTTAATTTTACATGGATATTTTTGAATATTTATTTTTATAAATTCATATTGAATATTTGCATCATCAAATAACAACATTTCTTGGAAAGACATCCCTAGGCCCTAAATGCATAAAATATCTCATCAAGTCATCCCATGCCTCATTAAGACCTTCCATGCCTCTTGAATGCCTCTCTATCCCAAATATTTATGAAGGAATTTATTTAAATTTTACTCAAAAATTGTATGGATTCTTAGCCACACATCTTGATCTTCAGACGGATGGTTTAGGTTTATTTTGGTCATTTAATAAAATCTATAAATAAGAGGTCTTGTCAATTGATTTTTAAGATCTTTTAAGCCAAAGTTACCATGCCCAAATAGCTTCAAACCACATCTTGATGTAGTGTAATTATGCTCAAATATTGAGCCAAAGCCATCACAAACTAAAAGTGCCAAGAGGAGATGAAGGTAGCCACACTCCATTGACAAAGATCTCTTGAAGCACAAGCTGAGCAAGCCAAAGAAGGATCCTTTTAGATAAATCAAGGATTTGGTAAGAAATTTGTGTTTTATGGTCATATTTATCATTTAATTCAATTTATAATTATGTTTTAAAATGATTTTTCCTCACCAAAGCTCCCCTTAGTGACTAGGCCTAGAGGTGTTATGCTAGTTAATGCATTTTTTTCATTTTGTTTTTATTTTGGAACTAACATGATACTAACCATACTCTCTTGAGTCAAATTCCTAGTTTATATAATGGCATGCATGATGCGACCTAGACTCATGAATTTGGTCAAACAACACCTAAAAACAAACTACTAACTATTGTTATGTAGGATCTTGGAGTGTAGAAGCAAAGAAGGTAAAAATTTGAACTATAAATCCTTTTTTTCTTGAAGTCATGGTTTTGTTCTCTATTACAATCCCACTACTGATATAGTCACATTTTCATCACCCTAGATAGTGATTTTGTGAAAAATAGGATTTTTAACTAAAATAATGATTTCATTACCTTGAATAATGATTTTGTTGCCCCAAATAATTAAATTATTTACCTCGAATACCAATTTTGTTACCCAAAATAGTGTTTTTGTTACCTAGAATAATGATTTCATCACCCCAACCTGAGTCAACTAGAACAACATTTTTGTAGCCTAGAATAGCATTTTTATTAACCTAAATAGCATTTTTATAGCCTGTAACAACATTTTTGTTAGCCTAAAACAATATTTTGTTCAAATAGCAATTTCATTTACTTGAACAACATTTTTGTCCAAAGTGGAATTTTTGTAATCTCGAGTAGTGAAATCATCACCCTGAACCATATTTTTATATTCCAGGATAGGATATTTTGTCTAGAATAGAATTTTTATCTAGAATAACACTTTTGTAGCCCCTAAGTAGTAGGATCATTCTATGGAATAGTGGGATTGACTATGTGAAACCGAAGAGCTCATTTTATAAAGTTATTGGTCTCAATCTCATAAGTGCTTCAAAATAGGGAGTCCTAATCTTGTTTTTATAGGTTGAAAGGTTGGTTTGGAAGTTAATTAGGGTGTTTTAACTAATCATACAATTCAATTAGTAGTTTTAAAAATAACTTGGTTAAAATCATGCACACTTCAAATTTGGTATAAAATGAACATGTTAGTTTTCACATATTTGGTATTTGGTGCCTTAAATGAATCTAGCATGCTAAGTCTTAAACACTTGAAACTTTGGGTTTAAAATAAAATCAGGTGCTTATTACTTAATATAATATTTTTGGTGCAATATTTACAAGTTTTTACATCTTAAAGCTAAGGGGCTAAAGAACATCACCACATGATTTAACTTTTTTGGGAATAATGGAGTTTTATTCCAATTTTAGTTAAGGGTTTGGATTAATAAATCAATAAAGAATATTGTAATAATTACAATCCTAATTTTTATAATTTATTTATCTTCTTTATCTTTCTAAAAATAGTAATAAATAAGGAGAAATAATGACTTAGATGGAAATAGGTTGAGATGGCTGATATAGGGTCTAAAATTAGCTATGTAAGACTGGAACAGTGTCATGAATATGAATCTAGATTTTATTTGGAAAAAGGATATAACTGCTAAAAATAGGATACTTTAGGGACCAACGTTGTTGTCAACTTTTGTCACTATTGTCCAAATTGTTCATAAAGACCTAATTTTTTTTGGGTTTTTGCGCTATCTCAGTATGAGCCTACTTATGAAATCTCAAGTGCTAATTATTGACATAACTTACTAGAGAGATGATTTAATATTCAAACCTTAACCCTTCATAATGCTTGAAAAAGTTGTATTTGAATCACTTAGAGAAAGGGGGGGTTAGTGTGTAATATGCATTAAACATGTAATCCACACCCCTTGTGTGGGCACACTACCCACATACCAATACTCGAAAGAGAGATCAAGCCATATGTAATTCTCCCACCTAATGTGCTTTTTGCAATAGTGTGATGTAAATGTAAAAATTCCAAATTGAGAGTGATTGAGGTGGCTAGGGATTGGGATGAGGGTTTGAGTATGTTTTCATCTATGTTGGGTGATCGTATATAGAGAATAGGGAAGTTTGTCTTAGTGATTTGTTTGTATTCTTGCTTAATTTATAATATTTTTCACCTCCCTTTGTAAATGAACTTTGGATGGGATTTTATAGGGAACAATTGGTCATAGGTTAGATGTATTCATGCTAGGCTAACATAATGAAGGATAGCAATCAAATAAAAATGATCATTGGGACTTAAAGTACAAATGGACAAGAGTGATGAAAATGGGACACCCTAGGGTTCATTGCTATAGTCAAAGTATGGTACTCTTATCCTATAGGTTAGAGACTTAGAGGGATAGGATTGGCATGGGAAATATAGCTTGGTTGAGTTACAATCATCATTTAAAAGGTTTGACCTGACTAGAAATGAGAAAAAAATGTCTAGAAGGGTCACAAGAACATGCAAGAAGGATCTATGGATAGGGTGTCACAAGCCACACTCAAACTACCAATATGGATATTTTATATGACTACATTTCCCCCCCTTTATTCTAGTGATTCAAAAAAGTGAAATACTAAGATAAAGGAAAAATAGAAAGCATACCTGAACTTATTTGCAAGGGTGAAGCCCATGAAGATGTGTGATGTTGAATGATGTTAAGTGATGTTGGGTATATGTTAGGTATATCTTGGGTATGTGATGTACCAAGAGTAATATAATGAACATAACTAAGTTCTCAATTCCCTAAGGGTGGCTCAACAATACAAAATCTATCCCTTTATCTCTATCATCACCCACGAAGTGAAAATATGTGATCATGAGTGTGTCAATCGATGTTTGAACTATGTGTCCAATCCTATAGAGTAGGTGGCTCAAGAATACAAAAGCTAGCTAGTCCTTTGGCTCCATTATTTCCCTATAATTTAAGTTATGAATTGATACTAGTATGAATGTGTGTCATATGAAATGGATCCTAAATCCCATGAATGTTGTGTAATCTGACAATGTGGAATGGATAGTCAAATGTGTATAGTGAACTAGGCCAATTTTGGCCACTCCAAAAGATGAATATTAGGCTTGTATAAAAGCCAATCTAAAACTTAGAACTAGGTTTATATGAAAACCACTCTAAAATGATGTCAACCACTTGCAGATGGAATAAGGCACACAACTATTAAGAATACCTAGGTAATGTAATGAACTAGAAAGAAAAGAAGGCAAATGCACCATGCATGTTACCTCTAATCACTAGTGTCTGTAACATGGATTCTGATCTTGAAGTTATACCAACTACCCAGTCAAAAATTGAAGGCAAGAGCCATCATACCATGCATAATGTCCCCTATATCTATATTTTTTGAGTAAAACTATACTAAAACTACCTAATTTGAATTGAAATGTAGCTAAAAAAAATTGTGACAACTTACCTTTCTATCTATTTCTAGAAAATTTAGGGTTTTTGCAATTTGGATAGGAGCACCAAAAATAAGACACTTTACTATCCAAAATTTTAGTCTAAATATGGTGCTCTTGTCCTTTATTATTTTTATCACTATTTTGTATTCATCATTATTTTTTCAGTTTGTTCTACCTAGTTTGAATTTTGAATGTTGTTTTGAGTGTTCTAAAAACCATTTTTTGACCAGTAGAGTTCTCTAATCTCTATGCCAAAACCCTTATTTATTTCCCCCCTTCTAAGGGTAGGAATGAAGACCCTAAAATGAATACCTTTAAAAGAAAGAGCCTTGTAAGTGTGTTATGGTATGAAAATACATGATATAGTGATGATAATTGAAGAGATGTCTCAAGATATAACATAGTTTGTATTAGAGATTGTTTGATCAAGATGGTATGCCTAGATAGATGTAACAATGTAATATCATTTGAAATATACTAAACTAAAACTATCAATTTGGTTAATTATTAATTATCAAGGAAGGATGGAGCATGATGTCCATCATGGCATCCAAGAAAGCAAGGTAATGCATGATATGGATCATGGAATTAAAAATAATACAGAATCAAACAAGTAAACAAGCATGCAAGATAAGAAGCAAGAAACATACAAAAGTGGCCAAGGAGCTAAGTAAACAAAGGACATAGGCATATGTAACTCAAACTAGGAAAGCAAGCATACAAGGCATGTTTAAATACCACATATACATACAATTGAAAACAAGCAAAGTTAGCATGAGGGCCACAGGAACATATAAGAGTACAAGCAAAGGACATTGACAAATGTCCTAAGGCACACACAATAGATAAAATAGGAACTGAGAAATGTAATCAAATATAGTTATATAAAGTAAGAAAGGAAGGCTTGTAAATTCTGAAAATACAATTGAATCTAACTAATGAAATCAAGAAGTGAAAGTATGTAAAACATATATTACAAGACTAAGTAGATGCTAAGAAATACATAAGTTCTATATACTAGTGAGTATCGATAGAGTAATCTATGTAAGCTAGTAATTAATGTACATAAACATGATAAGTAAAGTGTGTCATTTAGGAATGACATAACCTGGATGGTGTAGTCATTTAAAACATACCCCTGATGGGTAGATATATCGATGTATGTCTTGAATGTACAATTAAGATGCCCTTTCAATGGGTAGAGTGAAGCAATCAGATATTTGGGTGTCACTGCACACACTCAAATAAGATCAAGTGAAGTATGGTAATGTAGGTAAATCAACAAACAATGACATATAATAGAAAAATATAAGTTATTATGGTAGTAGAAATGTAAATCATGGATAATGCATACAATTGACAAGGTTTTGTTGTTTTTATTTATTTGAATGTTTTTTTATTTTGAAATATTTGAATGTTTTTATATTTTGAAATAAGATATATATAGGAAATCATAAAGAAACTATGTATAATAAATTAAAAAGTAACTATGTACAAGAAAAACTAGGAAGAACTGATAGTAACTGATGAGTCTCATAAGAGACTCCCTATCATGGCATCCTATATCAAGGAGAGGGATCATTCATGATCGTGAAGCATGATGGAAGTGATAAGACCATGACTCTAAATATATGTATATTATAATACTTTGAAATTTTTGTAGTGGTAACCGACTATGGGGTCCCCCTATAACTCTGATTAGTGGATGCATTTTTTGGTCTCTTAGGGACCCATTTGGTAGTAGAAGAAGCTCTCTAAATATGGGTTCTGTGTGTAGAGTCATGAGAACTCAATGATACTATGTTAGATGTGAATAATATAGATATAAATAATCTAATGTCCTAAAATTGTTGTTGATGTAGTGGTTTCTCTAAGAGAGGCCTTTGTGGAAGTGTATGAACTCTCTATGATGGTGAGGGAGGCCTTGACTATCTTTGAATTTCAAGTAGAGGAAGAGTTGTAATTGGTAGAGGAGCTGAAAATGGGGACTATATAGTAGCATATGGACCTAAAGTGGGGAGTGGTAACTCATAGAAAACTCCACCAACTATAAAAACCTGATTAACATGAATGAATTTTAGGCATCTATGAACCCTAGAAGGTACTGCATGAAGTTTTTGAGTCCATGGTCAACCAAACAACATATCAAAGTATCCTTCACTAGGAATAATAGTTAATGGTGTGGCCACATATTGTAGACCACCCTAGAGAGGAAGTATGATCTCACCTAATGAACTCTGTATGTACCCACTAAATCCACTGATAACTATGTCTATCAGAGTGATATCCTACTTGGAATATCCCAAATACTAAAGTAATGTCATTATGCATATGTTAACACTAGATCCATTATCTATGAAAAAACTATGAATAGGATGATGATCAATTTAGGCTTTGATAAAGAGTGCATGGTAATCTAAATCATCCTTAACTATTTACTACTTTGAAAAGGAGATTGAAGGTCTAGCTATAGCTCTAGAATTATACACACCAATCATGTTGTTCAAAGGATGTAACTCAACTGAAGTTGTCTATTATGTAGCTAGTGGAGGATGTGCATGATATGCATGATGAACACCTAATATATCTATTATTTCTTGTTTAAATAGCTATGGGAAAGGATATGAGAAATTTTTTAGAGCCTTGTCCTATGTTTGCTTTTCTTGAGAAGGCTCAATTAGAGTATCAAGGTTAATGAGGTTGCCATTTATCAAATCCTATATCTTGTATCTCAAATTGATGCATTTTTAAATTATGTGGCCTAGTGCTCTATGAAAATCACAAAATAAATTTGGATCATATCCACATGGAAGAGGCTTTATTATGTCAACTTCTTATAAAGGAAGGAGAGATATGACATTGCATTCTAATACTGATGTAAGACTTTGGCTAGAGATATTGGTAGATTAGTAAAGACTCATCGAGGAGGTGCTAATAAAACCACTCGTTGAGGGATCTCTAAAGTCACATTAACTATAGGCTGATTTGGACTTTTGATATCATTAACCCTTACTTTGTATGGGACTATTTTGTTACTTTTGTTTGTTGTTTATGATCTACTTGTATACTTGAGTTTTCCCTTTGAAATTAATTTGAATTCCCTTTCCTTTAGTGTATGACATAACTCAATGAAGGAAGAGAACATTTGGAAAATTATTTACTCATACAAAGATGGAAAAATACTCTATTTGAAGAGATCCTATAATTCTTGATCAACCATGGGGCTAGTCATTTTAACCAAAATAGTCTTATATCAAAGAACATAATCTGTAAGATGCTCATTTAACCTTTGTTTCTATTATGTAATTTGAGCATAAGAAACCTTGTCACCTATGTTAATACTAAAATGAGATTGGAACATGTCAGAAAAAGGATTAAATGCATTAATCAACTAATTTGGTAGACTATAGAACCATTATAAAGCATAATCCTCTAGACTTTGTGGAAATAGATTGGTTAATAACCTATTATTTGGAACATAGTCCAAGTGTGATGCATGAAAATATCTCAAGTGTGTCTCTAGATCACCTTTTCCATAATATAGATTAATCTTGGGATGAATAAAATATGGTGGTAAGGGTGTAGAAGAAATATGACATTCCAATGGTGTATGAAGTAGGGAAAAAGAATCCAAATATTGTGTTGGTATAAAGAAAATTTAATCAAGATTTATCACCTTGGATTGAAGAGATTTTATCTCTTATACAAGGGAAACCACATCAAGAGACAAATATGTACTAGATATAACTAGTGGTGTCTCATAGGAAGGTTGGGTTGTTATGGGGGGTTGTTGAGACATAGTTACCCCTATAGTGTCATTTATAACTAGTTTTTCTATAGTTTGAGAGGATTGACCATTTTTATTTTTTTAATTCTTCTTGTAGTATTTTAAACATATCATCTTGTATATCAGGAAGTTTAGTTAAAAGGTCTTGAAGTTTCCTCTCATAATCTTCATCAAAACCAGTATATTGGGCCATTGTTAAAGTAAGAAAACAGACTGAAAATGGATTGATTTTTTTACAATAAATTGTAATAAGAAAAATTCAATGGAAGGAAAATAATGAATAAAGGAAATGAAAAGTCTTAAAAATAATAAAATGGAATATGCATAAAAAGGATATGAATCTCACAAACATGTAAGGTGATACCTCAAGAAGCAAAGGGACCTATTAAATTCAACTAGTGTTTGAAAGAAATGATTTTTAAAATTAATATAGTGAATTTTAAAAATTTAAATGTGAAAATTTGATTTATATATTCAAGTAAAATAAAAAAAATACTAAAAAAATAAGCAATAAAATTTTCCTAGGGTTTCTAGATTTTTGATGTGCAAACGAAGTAAGTCAGGTTTACCAAATGATTAAACTTTATTGAGAATAATGGAGTTTCATTTCGATTTTAGTTAAGGGTCCAGATTAATAAATTAATAAAGAATATTACAATAATTATAGTCCTAATTTTTATAATTTATTTGTCTTATTTAACTTTCTAAAAATAGAAATAAATAAGGAAAAATAATGACTTAACTAGAAATAAGATGAGTTGACTGATATAGTGTCTGAAATTAATTATGTAGGACTCAAATAGTGTCATGAATATGAATCTAGATTTCATTTAGTATAAGGACAAGACCACTAAAAGTAGGAAAATTTAGGTTTCGATGCTATTGTTCACTTCTATCATTGTTATCCAAACTAGTCACAAAGACTTGAAATGTTTTGGGTTTTTGGATTGTGCTAGTATGAGCCTTCTTGTTAAATCTCAAGTGCTAATTGTGGATAGAACTTGTTGTAGAGATTATTTAATATTCAAACCCTAACCCTCCATCATGATTGATAAAATAGTATTTAAATCACTTAGATAAATTTGGGTTAGTGTGCAATATGCAATGAATGTGTATTCTACACCCCTTGTGTGGGCACACTGCCTACATACCAATACTCTGAAGAGGGATCAAGACACATGTAGTTCTCCCACCTAATTTGATTTGTAAAATAGTGTGATGCAAATGAAAAATTTCCAAATTAAGAGTGATTTAGGTGGCTAGGGATTAGTATGAATGTTTGAGTATGTTTACAACTGTGTTGGGTGACCGTATGCAGAGAATAGGGAAGTTTACCTTAGTGCTTTATTTGTATTCTTTCTTGCTTTGTAAGATTAATCTCCTCCTTTGGTAAATTAATTTTGGATGGGATTTTATAGGGAAAAATTGGTCATGGGTTAGATGTATTCATGTTAGGTTGACATAATAAAGGATAAGAATCATATAAAAATGATCATTAGGGCTCAAAGTATAAATAGATAGGAGTGTTAAAATTGGGACACCTAAGGTCTGATGCTATAGTCCAAGTATGGCACTCTTTTTCTACAAGTTAGAGAGCTAGGGAGATAGGATTAACCTAGAAAATACAACTTGGCTAAGGTGAAATCATCATTTAGAGGGTTTGAGCTGACTCAAAATGAGCATAAAGGTGTCTAAAATGCGTAGAAGAGCATGTAAGAAGGATCTATAGATAGGGTGTCACAAGCCACACTCAAACTACCAATTTGGATATTTTATATGATTACACCACACATTTTGTTTAGATCTTTAAAATTGAACACACTTCAATTTTTTGCAAAGTTTTTATCATTATTTCCCTAGATCAGATTTGTTTGGGTACATAGGGGGTTATACGTGTATGCTCTCACACCCATACCTTTTAAGGAACTTTTGGGATCAAAAGTGTCAAATTAATTACAAAATGCCTTAGTATAAAGGCATAAAAGATAAATTATGAAGGAACTCCCTAAGATCCACATGAGTTGAGTGACCTAGAAACAACTTTTAAAGCTCTTTAACCTGTCATTTATTTCATTGCATCTTGGCTTTTGAGGGGGACTTCATTACCTCCCACAAGTTATTTAGGGAATCATTGATGTAGTAATTCTTTCTTGACATTATCTTTAAACCCTATCCATGGGAGGGAGTATATAAATCAAGATCACCTATTGGGATGGTGGTTTGGGTGGTTAAACCATCTCCTATTGCTAGGTTAGACCCATGGGATGTATGATCATGTTGGACATTACACTACATTGAGCAAGAGATGGATGTAGTGGTTAGAAAAAGGGCAAGACCTTTTTACAATAAGCCATATAATGTAGAGCCAATTGATGTGTTTATTTTATTGAATGTTGATGTGAAAGTCTTGTGCATGGGATCCATCTAGAAATGTTCAAAAACTAATTAGTTTAGTTAACCCCAGTTTTCTATTCCTTGTCAGTTTAGGATTTAAGATGATTAGTTAGTTAATTTGTCTTAGATTACTTGGTTTTTGTGTGGAGTCAAAACTTGGTGGTAACAAAAATGACATAACCAAACATATTGTTCCCAAATTTCTTTTAACAAGGAGACTTGTGCTACCTAAGTAAAAAATTATCTTTTTCCTTGTTCAAAAACATCATCGTACACTTTGTGTCATATCTTCCAATTTGACATAGTTATGTTGCCCATTTGAGTCTAGACCTTTCACCATAGTTTTTTAAGTCCCTAATTGATAGTTTAAATTCAAAATTGAACTATTCCAAGTTTTAAAAGTTGATGTGTTAAATTGGGTTCATGACTTCACACATGACTTGTTTTAAAATGAGTTCAATTCCTAGTTTGGATTGAGGGATATTTTTTTAGACTCAACATCATTATCATCATTTGGTAGGACTCAAGTAATCTTGTGTATCATTCATGTTGAGAGTCATAGACCACAATTTGTACTACCCATCCTATTTTACCTTCTTTCATAAGTCTCTTTGATAAGCACACTTTTTCCTTAAATATTTTTTTATCAAACTTTGTGTGTGAGCATCATTTAAGTTGAGGAGGGTAGTGTTACATTGCTAAAATCATGCTAAAACCATTTTTTCCTTAGAGTCTTGAATAAATAATTTACTACACCTTCTGATCATTTTTACATTGTTATGCTACTTAAATTATTTTAAAAAATGTTTCATAGGTCTATTCGCATTGAGTTTAAGTTGTTTCAAAGTCCTAACCATTTCGATTTTTCTTTGAGAACCTTTATCTAGCATGGTTACATCGTTCACCTTTGCCTAGCTTATTTATCAAAAGAATATAGTTTGAGCCATTATTTAGGATAAAATAAACTATCTCCAAGTGCCTTTATGTTTCATACCTTATACTTATTGACAAAGTTTATGTCCAAGATTTAAATGCCTAGTTTTTGTTTGAAGTGTTTTAAATCTGTTAGATTAAGTATATCATCTTTTAAAATTTAGATTTTGATGCTATTTGGACAAAATTCTTATCAAATAATTTGTTTTATGCTAGATTTTGATGTTGCTTTTGGCCAAAAGACCTAGCAACTTTTGTTTTCTTAGATTAGACTAATTTGAAGCACTTTAACCTAGAATTTGGCATTTCAATTTATGGTCCTTTTACTTGACATTTTTGTGTGAGACATATAATATTAGATACTTGATGTTAGCTTGTTTTATCACAAGTCATTACATCAATATATTTTTAGATATACATATCCATCCTTTTGACCAAGTTAGACCAAGTTTGAACCTCCTTTTAGACATATTATTTTAAGATTTTAAAGAAATCTATTCCCTTTTGTCATGAAACATTTACTATGGATCCTAACATGTATTACTACACTCATAGTATCCTCACATACATTCTAGGAGTTAGTAATGTGGTTGCACAAGAAGATATAGTTCAAGACCCCTATGAAGATAATGTTTCTTATGAGATGGGTTCTTATCCATATTATAACACTCAAGAAGGGAACAAAACCAAGACCTATTGGCACATTATTTGGTAAACACACCTCCATAATCAAAGGAGGATCAAGAATATATAGATCAATATCTAGCTTCAGTGCCTAAAGTTGAGGAACTTGTTCCTCAACCATACTATGTTACTACACCATCCACATATGATCCTTATCTCTTTGAGCATCACTTGTTGGAAAAAAAGAATGAAATTTTGTTTAGAGATATATAATTAGGGTATACGTTCTTGGTAGTCTTCCACCATGAGAACTTATTAAGTCTTATAATAATACCCCACAACATAATTTATAGTCAACAAGCTTCTTCTAGAAATCTTTTAGCTCTAGTCTAAATGATACATCAAGACCCTAATATTATTTCCAAAGGCAAGGAATTCAAGGAGGATCACTTTGTATAAATTTAGATAGTATATCAAATATAATTGAACCTAGTGTGCAATTTTAATAAAATGACCATGTCAAGTAGGCCTCTCATAGATTAAGTTTCTTCAATAGGAGTATTAATCAAACTAGCTAGTCAAGTTAATTAGAGTGTGGACCCCTTTGTGAAAAATACTTTGGTTGATAACTTGTTTCATGTGCTAAACATTGAAGAAGTGTATTATACTTCTACTTAGATTATCAAGTAAAACATAGTGGATAATGCGTAGACAATGTTCAATCCAAACCAAGTGGTGTAAGTACACATACAACTAATAATAAAACAAGTGTACCCTTAGTTATCTTCATTAATGGTTCTTATAATTAGGGAGTAAAATTTTATATGTGCCAAAATTAACTAGCTACTAACACTAATCCTCAACCACATGCTTCATCAAGTACTCAATCAATAGGATTAGGTAGCTAGTTGTTGACCAATCCCATGCCTCAATAATAAAATTTGATGAATCTTACTCAATTGGCAAAGATAATATTCAATAATAATATGCACAATCAAACATAATAATAAATTTAAGGCATACCATATTACCACCTCAATAAGAGGTAACTAATGTTCTACCTCGTCAAGTAGTAGTGAACATACCTCTTCCCTCATAGACCAATATAATAATTCAAATCCAAATAATGTCTAATCAACAACATAGGAATATTAGTCAGTGAAAAGTTATAAATTTGGAACATGCATCCACTCCCCAATAGGGATTTACACAATAAATAGGTTCTTATGTTCCTTAAGTACTAATCAAGCAACTTTTGCCTTTCGTGCAGAATGTGCCACTAGTTTAATGATATGGTCTTGGTTCATAAGTACCCCCTCAATAGTAAGGTTTGATTAGTCAAAAGAGGGTCCTTATTCAACCCCAATAGGCACAATATATCCATATCTCTCCATCCAAAACTCAACATCCCCAAATTCAAACCTAATTACTAAATCTAAACTAGAATATCACACCATGATATTTATAAATTCAATAATGAAACCCTAATCCATGCATACGTATTCCTAGTATATTACCCAATGAAACTAATGTACCCCATAAAATACATGTATCATACCCAAATCAAAGTGATCCACTTGTGACTGTACAACCATCTACCTAGGCCAATGTTTTACCTCAAGCAATATTCCCTCTAGTTTCTTAGCCCAAAACTACAATAGATGAATGATGCAATTTCTGCCATCCAAGTTGAGAAAAAAACTAAATTTTTTAATTTTGATGATGTGTGTTCTTATCCATATACCATGGAATACTTATAGATACCATTTCCTGTAGGATATGAACCACCTAAATTTGACAAATACAAGGGGAAAGGTGACCCCAAGGCTCATTTGATGGATTTCTTTGTTGCATGTTAGATAGTGGCATATAGTGACATATAATTTTTTTTGTTGTTCCCAAGAAGTCTATCAAGATAAGCCTTGGAGTTATTTTTTAAGTTACCCAAAAATTTAGTATCTAATTTTAATGATATTTTAGATAAGTTTGTGTAGTACTTTTTATAGAATCTCAAACATGAGATTTATATGGTTGACTTGATGTAATCCAAGTAAAATTATGATGAAAGTTTTTTAAGTTATCTACAGTGATGGATATCCTTTACAAGCTGATCACCCATAGTTTACTATATAAATAATTAGTTTTTGTGTTTACTTAAAACTTTCATAGTGAGATATCCTATCATCTAAAACTATAGTATGTGCATACCCTTAATAAAATCATTTATTAAGGTTTGTTGATCAAGTGGATCATCAAGATTACCTCATCTAATTACAATCAGGATACCCATCTAAGAAATGGCCAAAACTAGCATGATTTCCAAGTGTAAGCATCACAATCATCACAAGCCAATAGCAATAAAATACCAAGGTAATTTAACCACAAAAAAATATTATAGTAAATAAAGTAACTAAGTCACATCATGTATAAATGATACAAACACCATATGCTTAACCCACACATCATATCCAAATTACTCCTAATCCATAACCTTTTTAGCCAATGTAGCAAGTACAACAACCTAGGCCCACATTGCAAATGCAATAACCTTTGCTATTACAAGTTCCTCCTCTAAGGATAACAATGCCTACTCATTGCATTTTTAGTGACCTTGGAGAGACTATTAAATCTATGTTTCACAAGCTCACCATCGCTAATCTAATTATCTAGCATATATTGAAACATTATCCTCAAGGCATCCCTTATCCTAATTGGTACCACCAAAATGAATTCTATGAGTATCATCAAGTTAACGAGAATAATTTGCATCATTGTGTGTAAATTAAAATTTTAATTTAGAATATGTTGTAAAATGGAGAGATAACAT
This sequence comes from Torreya grandis, assembly GCA_037957365.1. Lineage (NCBI taxonomy): Eukaryota > Viridiplantae > Streptophyta > Pinopsida > Cupressales > Taxaceae > Torreya > Torreya grandis. The sequence goes on along the minus strand of JARHVA010004343.1, from coordinate 418,317 downwards.
TGGATGGTGGCACTTCCATTTCCAATCAAACTCTTAGAATATATCAAAACCCCTTTCCCAAACATAATAACCAACAACATCAATAATAACAACAACCAGTGCAAAACCAATAATAACAGTTTCAACAACCAATTTCAAACCAACAAAATCACCAATAATAGAAATAATAACGTTTGAATAATGGATAGAACTAAGGTCAAAATGACAACAACCAATAGAACTACCATGCATTTGCACATGACTAAAATAAAGTTGTAGGCTATATTGTAGAAAGTCATGTTAACACCATCTCCATCAATCTGAGACCAAATACTAATCCATCAAGACCTTTGATAAAAAAATTTGTAGAGTAAAAAATAATCTATGTTTCAGTAGCATGACCCAAATCACTATCCCCACACACTTTGGTTCGAGATGGTGAAGTTTTAAAATAGAGCGCAGGCTCTAATTTCCTTTTGATTCATTTTTCTCTAAGTGTTGAAGTCAGGCAGAAGCTTCCAATTGTTATTAGTTGAGGCATCTTTTACAATTTTTATAAGTAAAGTAGAGATTACTATGTATCTTATAGTCACTCAGTGGAATGTGACAAGTGTCAGCATCCACTTTTCATATCGGCATCCGTGTTTCAAATCTATTTTCAATGGAAGGTTTCAAGAAGCTAAGTATCAGGATCAGGCAGAGGGTGCCAAGTGGCAACTTATGAAAGGTTTCAATTTGATTTTTTAAAAAGTGATGGAAGATGACACGTATCTCAGCTGAAGAGAGCGGAATCCACCATGTGTTGAGATTTGAATTATCTTCATTTTGTTTCATTGATATAGCAAAGACTGTGGTGGGTCTCAGGTTTTGATTTTGAAGCAAGCAGAAGTTGCCAAGAGTCACTATCCATGTAAATATAAAATGAGGCCTAATTGTTTCTATAATATAAATAGAGGGATGTGGAGACTAACACGTGTCACCTTTTGTAGGTTTCTCAAAAGGTGGCTAGAGGTAGTGGAGATTGACACATATCCCTAGTTAAATAAAGCAGAGATCACCACGTGTCCTTTATTGATGCAAGTGGATATTGCCACCTATCACCATGCCCATTTTTAAAGTTATTCAAGAAATAAATTCTATGGGTCTTATTTTTGTTAAGTTGTTAAAGTTTTGAAGAAGTGGATTACGATAGGTGTTAAAGGTAGAATGTTCCTAAGCAAAGATATAGTAGGAATATAAGGTAAAGTGTAGAGTGTCATGTGTCCTCGATAAGGTTATAGAACCTGCCAAGTGTCATTCTCTGGTGTCTCCTAAAGAAAGAGAATGTTTTCAAGGAATTAGCCTAGTTTTCTCTTCCATTTAATAGAAGGGAGTGTCCTGTGATCTGTTCAACCAATGAACCGTCGAAAGATAAAGAATTTTAGAATCTAAGAAATATCTTCTATTAGACACTTCTAGTTCAGTTAGATTTTAGTTGGGCCATTAGATGGGGAAAATATAGACAATCTAAAGTGAATCCAAGGCTATAAATAGAGGTGCAGAGCTTCTTAAAAAGGAGGAGATACTAGAGAGAATTTTTTAAGAAAATTATTGTCAAGAGTTTAGATTTTCTAGAGCTGTGATTAGGAATATCATTTACCTTTGTTTTATTTTCTTAAGTTGGAAATTTTATGTAACTGTGCCTCTTATGTGACTGGAGAATTAATAAGAAGATTTAATCTTATGCCTTTGTTGATATTTTCTGTGTTATTGCAAAAGTAGTCTAAGTTGTGTTGTCAAGAGTTTTAGACTTTCTAGAGCTATGATTAGGAATGTCATTTGCCTTTGTTCTATTTTCTTGAGTTAAAAATTTTATGTAACTGTGCATGTTTCTATGCCTCTTATGTGACTGGAAAATTCAAAAAAGAAGATTGAATCCTGTGCCTTTGTTGATATTTTTTGTGTCACTGGAAAAGCAGTCTAAGCTATGAGCCTCTGTTTCTATTGTTTTCATCTTTTACATTGATCATGCCTTGTTTGCTCTTAAATGTAATTGAATCTTACATATAGTTTCATTGCGCTCAAATTAAGGGTCGAATTACATTCAAGCACATTGCCATAGTTAGATTTTATTTCTTTGCATTTGTGTTTCTATTAATATTCCTATCCCTTTTCCCAGTATACGCTCAATATAAAGAAGAGACCAGCTTCTTAAAAATCTGGAGGTTGTTTCAAGTCACAAGTCCCACATCTTGAAACTTCCCATTGTTGGTGTTAGAAACAAGTGCAATTTTAACCATCAACAATTTTTGGCACACCTGGTGGGACACTTTATTGAAGTTTCTTTCAAGATCATATGAACCAGAGAGCTATGAGGAGTCAGAGCTATGGACCAGTAACCAGATCACAATTTACTATAAATCTAGGTATTCTTTTGCCACCTTTGGTAACTAGTCCAAGAAGAAGAGTTAATCAATTTATACCAATACCAAGAGCAAATATGGGAACCCCTATAGCCCCAAGAAATTATAAAAGTTAGAATACTGGTAGTCCTTTGATTATCCCAATACCACCAGCCACTTGGGACCCTATCTCAGTGAATGCCCTAAAAGCTCTACCCAAATTTAGTGGGCAAGACTTTAAAATACTTGAAGAACATCTGAAGGATGTATCAGATGTCTGTGCTATACATGTTATCACACAACAAAATGTGGCCATAAGGTTATTATTAGCTTCTTTTAAAGGAAATCTCTAGAATGGTACTGGTCATCGACCCCAAATACCATATCTTCATGGGATCAGCTCAGAGATCTTTTCTTTGAAAGATTTAAAGAGAAGGGTGATAAGTCTTCTTTGTTACAATAATTGATTACCATCCAAAGGGCACCACAAGAAGCAATGAATGACTTTAATTCCATATTTCAAAAGACTTGGGAAAGAATCCCTACTATAGCTAGACCATTACTAGGTATGACTATAGTGTTTTATCTTAAGTCTTTAAATTCAGACATATCTATTATGATTCAGTCACTTGAAGGTCAGACTCTGTCAGAGGCTTATGACTATGCAGTCAGAGCTAAAAATAATTTGATAGATGTTGGAAAGTTGCCTCCAAGGCCTCCCATGCCCATGTTCCTAGATATTTCTTTGCCATTTCCTCAAGAAGCTCCTAAATCCATAACTTCACCTATGTCTATCTACACATATCCTCAACCACCTGCTAAAGAAATTGTCCCTGCTCAGTCATCTGAGCTAGATGATATCAAGAACATCTTGAGGACATTTTATAATGAGATGATTAATATAAAAAGATAGCAGAATACTTAAACTAAACCCCAATACCAATGTTATCAAGGAAATATATTTTCATCTCAGCCAAACCAATATCAAGGTCCTCCAAGGCATAATAACCCTCAGCCAGCAAACCAATTAATTGAAGTCCCTACACCTTCACAGACTATTCCTCCCAATTCAAATAGGGAGATTGTTCTAGGGCAAAATAATTACACAAATGGTACCAATTCCTAGTGTTTCCCTTGAAATAATGCTCATACACCTAGAGATTGTCCCATGGGTAATCTACAACAAAAGGTAGCAGAGCAAGGAAGAAGGGATGGACAATTTTCAAGTGTTAGTGATAATCAAATCTACCAATCTCATGGTATTCAAAATTCAGTCCTAATGGCTCAGATGCAAGGGATGTCTTTGCAACAACAAGAAGAAATAGCCCCAAAATATGCTTTGCTCTCATGGGTTGAAGAGGAAGAATCAGTATTCTTGAATGAAGTTTCTACTTTCAAGGAACCAGTGGTGCAAATAGACTACTATACTAGATCAAAGAGAAGAATGATGGAATAGCCTAAAGCTATAAACAATGAAGTTATGGAGAATCCTTCATTTCAATGTCATCAAAACATATCTGTTAGACAAGAAATGCTTCAGCCAGTGCAGAATTAAGAAGTTCCTAGACAAGTTCAAGAAAAGACAAGGTATCCTAATCTTCTAAGAATTCAAACTTTGGGATCAATGAATGTGGTTAATCAACTAAAGATGACTCCAATAGAACTATCAATTTGGGACATATTAGCTATTCCTGAATAGAGGACACTGTTACAAGAAGCTCTTTAAGGCCAAGCAATGCCCAAATGTACTAGTATCAAAGAAGGACCTGATGATAAAAGAAAGCTCAAAGACACAGTGCATCTGTAGACAACAACCTTAATGAACAATGCACTAGAGGTAAACAAATCCAAACCAGATCCCTTCTATTTAACTTTGATAGTTGGCAAGAAATTGCTGCATAATGCAATGATAAATTTAGAGGCTAGTACTATAGTAATGCCAAAGCAAATAGCAGATGCTTTAAAGATAAAATATGAGCCACTCACTAAAGGAGTTATGCAGTTAAATGGAAAATTACTGCAAATAATAGGGAGAATTAAACAACTACCATTGCAATTATATACTTGTTCAAATATAATTGTAAATCAAGATGTAGTAGTTATAGATATACCTCCTGTATTTGGCCTATGTTTATCAAGAGACTTTATAGCCAAGATAGGAGGAGATATGTCTCTTGATTGGTCTCAATTATAAAAACTAAATATGGTTCAAAGATGAAAATTCTATCTGAACCACTATCATAAGATCACGCCACAAATGAACCAACATAAAAATTAGAGGTAGATCAAGCTATGATAAATAAGGAAGAAAGGGGTTTTGTTGAAAAGTTAGGTGACTGGACTAACATGATCAAGAAGAAAATAACTAGTTGTTAGCTATAATGCAAAGTGACCCATATGGAAATTATGACTCCACTGGTCTGGGCACTTATGCTATTTTTGATGAAGACCATGAAATCCCAAATGTTTTAAGGGAAGAAATGCCAACTGATCAAGAATCTAAAAAAGATTCAGAAATTTGGACCTTAAATTTTGATGGGGCTAGAAGTAAAAATGGTGTTGGAGCAAGAATTTGTCTTACTGCTCCAAATTGTGAATTTTTTTTAAGGGCTATCTATTTTTAATTTTCTTATACTAATAATGATGCTGAGTATGAATCTTTAGTACATGGGCTCTTGTTAGCCAAGAAAAAGGGGATAAAGAATCTAATAGTAAAAGGAGATTCAGAACTAGTAGTAAAGCAAACTAGAGAAAAGGAAATAACAAATAATGTAAGGATGAAATCCTATAAGCACAAAATTTGGGACTAAATAGAAGATTTTGAAGCTTTCAATATTGAAGTAGTTTCTAGGTGTCAAAATTTTGAAGTTGATAAGATGGCATAGATTGGTTCACAGTTTGATCTAGCAACTAGCCTATTAGTTAACAATGAGTTAGTAAAGGTTATAGTAAGGCCAATTATTCTAGATAATAATGAGAATTGGAAAGTATTTGAGAATGATTGTCAAGTACTCTCATTCTTGCAATAATCAGGGGAATTTGCCGATCAATTGCAACCAAATATTGAAGAGGCATATGGGGATCAAATTATACAATTAAAGAATAATAAGCTTCCCAAAGGTTTAATCATTTTAGAGAACCTTTTTGATCCAGAAGATGTAAGCCTGGAGAAGAAAAGGTTCCAAGCAAACAAAGCAGATTATTCTGAAATAGAGGTGAGTGAAGGAAAAAAATTAAAAGTTGGAAATTTTGCAACTCAAGTAGAAAAGGAAAGGCTAATTCAATTATGCAAAAAATATGACAAATTCATAGCCTGGAGCTATGAAGACCTTCATGGATATAATAGATACATCATTCAACACATAATCGAACTGACTGAAGGATCTAAGCTCTATCAGACAAAAATAGAGGCTAGTGAATCCAAGGATTGATCCTCTAATGGTGGACGAGTTGCAGAAACTTTTAGATTCTAAAATAATTTTTCCAATCAAACACTCAACTTGGGTATCAAATCTAGTACCAGTTAGAAAAAAGAATGGTGATATAAGACTTTGTGTAGATTTCAAAGATTTAAACAAAGCATCTTTGAAGGATCACTATCCCTTGCCCTCCATGAAACAAATTCTACAAACTGTGGCTGGATTAGAGAGATTTTCTTTGCTAGATGGTTTCTTTGGATACAATCAGATTTGGTTGGATAATGAAGACCAATACAAAACTACTTTTACTACCAGATGTGGAACATTTGCATATGCTAAGATGCCATTTGGCCTATCAAATGTTGTAGTCACTTTTCAGAGAGCTATGGATGTTGCATTTGGGGAACTGATAAATAAAATCATCCTATTTATCTTGATGATCTTACTATTTTTTCAAAAAATTCTATTGATCATTTAGATCATTTAGAAGCTGTGTTTAAAAATGTCAAGAATTTGGAATATCCTTGAATCCTAAGAAATGTATCTGTGCTATCCCTCAAGGCAAATTATTGGGACATATGGTATCTAAAGAAGGATTCTCCATAGACCCAGAAAGAGCGGTAGCTATAATGAACTTACCTCTTCCAGAAAATAAGAAAGCAATTCAATCTTTCTTGGGAAAGATTAATTTCATCAGTCGGTTCATATCTGACTTTACAGGCTTAGTAAGATCAGTGACACTCTTGCTAAAAAAAGACCTAATTTTCAAGTGGACTACGGAAGGAAGGCAAGCCTTTGAAGAGGTTAATAAAGCTATCTCAACAGCTCCATTACTTAGAAACTAGGACTTTTATAATCCTTTTGTAATGTATTTATATGGAGGAGAGCTCAGTATTGCTGCTGTCTTAACACAGAAAGATGATAGACAGGAGGGAGAGCATCCAATAGCCTTTTTCTCAAGAACTCTTAGGGAATATGAAACCATGTATAAATTTGTGGAAAAACAAGCATATGCTATGGTAAAATCCCTCAAAAATTTTAGGCATATAGTATCAGGAAGTAAAATTTTGATACTTGTAGCTCATCCAAGTGTCAAAGAATATATCATAGAGGGTGAAATTACTGCAAAAAGAGCAAACTAGATAATTAATATTGTTGAATATGATGTATAAGTCCAACCCACTAAATTATTTAGAGGTAGGGGTTTGTGCCAATATATGAGTCAAGAGCTTGAAAAGATGATACCTGAAGAGACAAATTTAGGAACAGAAAAAGAAATTGTATTGAGAATACAAGAAGTTGATCAGGAATCTTGGGCTACAAGCATGATTTATTTTATGGAAAATGGGATTTACCCAAGGGAACTCCCTATGAATAAGAGAAGATACTATAAGATGTAAGGAGTTCATTTTGTTTTAATAGAACAGGTTATTTTCAGAAGAAATTCTGATGGCAAATTGTTAAGATGTGTAGAAAAGGATGAGGCTAAGAAAATACTACATGAAATGCATCATGGAGTATCAGGTGGACATTTTTTTGCGAAGACCACAGCTATAAAGATAAGTGAGGTAGGTTATTTCTGGCCTACTTTATTTGCAGATTGTTATCAGCTGATTAGAAAATGTCAATCCTATCAATATTATGTGGGGATGAGAAGGAATGCAACAATTCCCCTTAGTCCTATAACTGTAGATGAACATTTTGCTCAATGGGGTCTTGAATTCATTGGAATGATAAATCCAGTGTCTATCATGGGTCACAAATAGAAATTAACTGCCACAGATTATTTCACTAGATGGACTAAGGCTATGCCACTTAAAGAAGCAACATAAAATGTGATCCTAGATTTTTAAGAGAGTATCACTACTCATTTTGGGGCTCCTCGCACCATAATTTTAGATAATGCTAAAGCATTTTTAGGGTCTAAAGTATCTAAATTTGCATTAAGGCATGGAATATATCTGAAAACTTCCTCTAATTATTACCCTTAGGGTAATGGTTTGGTAGAATCAACTAATAAGAACCTGATTAGACTCATCAAAAGAATAGGGGCTAATCATCACAAAGAACGGCATAAAGTGCTTAATTTAGCACTATGGGCTGATAGAATCATGCCTAAATAGGTGATCAAAATGTCCTCAAATGAATTGGTATATGGAAAATCTACTGTAATTCCCCTAAGCTTAGAGATTCCTGTCCTCTATCTAATCAAACAGATTGAAATCGAAGAAAATGACCCCATGCAGATCAGACTTGCAAAACTTTTAGAAGTTTAAGAAAAGAGAGATGTAGCCCATGATTCATTGGTAAAACATTAGAAAATAGTTAAAGACTCTTTTGATAAAAGAACTTCCAATCCTCAGTTTAAAATAGTCTCAATTATTTTGAAATGGGACGCAAGAGCCGCCAAGCTGGGTCAACACACTAAGTTTAAAGCATTATGGACTGGCCCTTATAGAATTCATGCATGTAAACAAAAAAATTATTGTGAGCTAGAAAAAATGGAAGGAAAACTTGAAGAGATTCCTATGAATGGAATCTATTTGAAACATTTTACTTAAGCTATGTTTTTAAGTAATTTTTGATCATGTAGGAGTTGTACATTCTTTTTAAGCAGGCTCAAAAGTCCTTGAGGTCGCCAATAACTATAAATTAAAAAATACTCTACGTTTTAGTAGCATGATCCAAATCACTATCCCTGCACACTTTGGTTCGAGACAGTGAAGTTTTGAAATAGAGCGCAGGCTCTAATTTCCTTTTGATTCATTTTTCTCTAAGTGTTGAAGTCAGGTGGAAGCTTCCAAGTGTCATTGGCCATGACATCTTTTACAATTTTTATAAGTAAAGTGGAGATTGATAGGTATCTCATAGTAACTTAGTGAAATGTGACAAGTGTCGGCATCCACTTTTCATATCAGCATCCACATTTCAAATCTCTTTTCAGTGGAAGGTTTCAACAAGCTAAGTATCAGGATCAGGTGGAGGGTGCGAAGTGGCAACCTGTGAAAGGTTTCAATTTTCTTTTCTAAAAAGTGAAAAAAGATGACACGTATCTCAGCTGAAGAGAGTAGAAGCCACCAGGTGTCAAGATCTGAATTATCTTCATTTTATTTCATCGATATAGCAAAGACTATGGTAGGTTTCAGGTTTTGATTCTGAAGCAAGCAGAAGCTACCAATTGTCGATGTCCATGTAAATATGAAATGAGGCCCAATTTTTTCTATAATATAAATAGAGTGACATGGATACCAACACATGTCACCTTCTGCAAGTTTAACAAAAGGTGGCTAGAGGTGGTGGAGATTGCCACATATCCCTAGGTAAGTAAAGTAGAGATCGCCACGTGTCCTTTATTGAGGCAAGCAGAGATTTCTACCTGTCCCTATGCCCCTTTTTAAAGTTACTCAAGCAAGAAATGATGTGGGTCTTATTATTGTTAAGTTGTTAAAGTTTTGAAGAAGCAGATTGTGATAGGTGTTAAAGGCATAATGTTCCTGAGTAAAGATATAGTAGGAATATAAGGTAAAGCGAAGAGCATCGTGTGTCCTCGGTAAGGTTACAGAACCCACCAAGTGTCATTCTCAAGTCTTTCCTAAATAAAGAGAAGGTTTTCAAGGAATTGGCTAAGTGTTCTCTTCTATTTAATAGAAGGGAGCGTCCTGTGATCTGTTCAGCCAATGAACTGCGGAAGATAGAGTATTTTAGAATCTAAGAAATATCTTCTGTTAGACACTTCCAGTTTGGTTAGATTTTAGTTGGGCCATTAGATGGGGAACATATAGACAATCTGGAGTGAATCCAAGGCTATAAATAGAGGTGTAGAGCTTCTTAAAAAGGAGGAGATACCAGAGAGAATTTTTTGAGAGAATTATTATCAAGAGTTTAGAATTTCTAGAGTTGTGATTAGGAATAGCATTTGCCTTTGTTCTATTTTCTTAAGTTGTAAATTTTATGTAACTGTGCATGTTTCTATGCCTCTTATGTGATTGGAGAATTAATAAGAAGATTGAATCTTGTGCCTTTTTTGATATTTTCTATGTCATTGCAAAAGTAGTCTAAGTTGTGTTGTCAAGAGTTTTAGACTTTCTAGAGCTGTGATTAGGAATGTCATTTGCCTTTGTTATATTTTCTTGAATTGGAAATTTTATGTAACTATGCATGTTTATGTGCCTCTTATGTGACTAGAGAATTCAAAAATAAGATTGAATCTTGTGCCTTTGTTGATATTTTTTGTGTCACTGCAAAAGCAGTCTAAGCTATGAGCCTCTGTTTCTATTGTTTTCATCTTTTACATTGATCATGCCTTGTTTTCTCTTAAATGTAATTAAATCTTACATATAGTTTCACTATGCTCAGATTAAGGGTCAAATTACATTCAGGCACATCACCATAGTTATATTTTCTTTCTTTGCATTTGTCTTTCTGTTAAAATTCCTATCCCTTTTCCCAGTATATGCTCAGTATAAAGAGACTAGCTTCTTAAAAATATGGAGGTTGTTTCAAGTCGTAAGTCCAACATCTTAAAACTTCCCATTGTTGGTGTTAGAAACAAGCACAATTTTAACCATCAACAAATTCCAATCTACAGACTCACTTTGATAATCCTTCCTTTACTTGGGACTGCTTACATGCATACCAAAAAGTAAGGATTACTAATTTTAGACCCTATACCAATAACTTGTCATTGCCTAATGACCATGCACAAGTGTACCAACAATTGAGACCTATCTTATCTAGTCCCCCAACATCACCATCATTTGTTAGAAATCATGGTCCTATGTTTAATCTTGATTATCCAATCATAACTTAGAGGTTGAAGATTACCATCCTAGTCCCAAAACTATAAGCCACTTTGCCCACCATTCTGCTATGTACCTAGGGATATGATATATTAATGTATATGGGTTGATGGATATGCCAACATGTGGCACACATCCTCGTAGTTTGTTATATGGGTATAATATATTAGGATAATAGAGTAAATTTTAGAAGTAGTACATTAGGTAATGGTTAGCCTACATTAGATTAGGAGGTTACCCATCCATGGGTTAGATAGATGTATATATATAGGATATGAATATCATGGTAAATATATCAAGTAAGCATTGATTCTTCTATTGTAAGAGGATATTGGAGGTTGTCCCCTCAAAGAGACATTGTGGAGTTATTCCTTCCTAAAGGAGTATTATATGGTATTTCCCTATCTTAAGGGTATTTCTACATATATTGAATAATCAAGATCATTACAAGTGGTATCAGAGTTTCGATTTGGGAAATTTGTGGAGTGAAACTCTAGTTTTTTTTAATCATCAATAACTTTTGATTTATTGTGAATATAACCAAATCAAGATAGCACCAGAAGACCAACACAAAACAACATTCACCACTCCTTGGAGAATATTCTATTATCAAGTTATGTCATTTGGTCTTAAGAATGAAAGGGCCACCTATCAAATATCCATGACCATCATATTTCATGATATGATGCATGACATTGTTGAAGACTATGTCAATGACATTCTTGGTAAATCAAAGACCAGAGTTGATCATCCAACAGTGTTATGCAAAATATTTGAAAGACTATGTGAGTACAAAGTCAAAATTAATCCTAAGAAGTGTGCATTTGGAGTCACATCAAAAAAATTTCTTGGCTTCATTATGTCTCATTAAAGAATTTAAGTTAATACAACCAAAGTCCAAGCCATAATAGAGAAACAAATAACTAATTTAAAGTAGATCTATAGTTTGTGGGATAAGATACAATCTATCAAGTGCTTAGTATCACAATTAGTTGATAAATTCCATCCATTCATGTATATTTTGAAGAATGGAGTCACATTTCATAGGGATGATCAATGTCAAATAAATTTTCAATAAATAAAGGACTATCTAGTGAATCCACCTATTTTGTTGCCTCTTATGTTGGGAAAGCCATTCTTGTTGTATCTATCAACTACTAACAAATCTCTAGGGGCACTTTTGGCTTAGCATGATGATAATGGAAAAGATCATGTTGTGTACTATGTAAGCCATACACTGGTCACATATGAACAAAACTATACACCCATAGAAAAATCTTATTTAGCCATGGTATTTGCAGCTCAAAAAATGCACCATTACATGTTAAGCAAAAAGACAATGTTTATTTGAAAAGAAGATCCAATCAAGTATATACTATCTAAAATAGCTTTAAAAGGCTGTATGGTCAAGTAGATCATGCTTCTAAGTGAGTTTGACATCAAGTAAATTAACTAAAAATCCATCAAGGGGCAAGTTATTACAGATCAACTTGCTGAAGCACCCCTTATTGATACAGTGTCACTCACATTCCAATTTCCCAATGAATCCATAATGACTATCATTAACACATCTATCAAAGAGTAGCGATGGAATCTATATTTCAATGGATCATTCATAGAGCATGAATTAGGGGTAGGCATTTTATTTATTACACCATAGGGGGATATAATCCCTAAATCATTTAGGATCAACTTTCCTTGTACCAAAAAATGGCTAAATATAAAGCACTTATTATAGGGCTTCCCCAAGCAATACAATGGAACATATCTTATCTTAAGGTTTATAGTGATTCTTAGTTAATCATAAATCAGGTTATATACCATTTTTATACCAAAGATGACAAGTTGGTTCCATATAAGGCCATGGTTTATACTCTCAAACAACATATTATTGACATTCAATTTGAGCATATAACAAGGGCAAGTAATAGAACTATAGTTGCTATGGCCACTATTGTATCTCTGATTTGACATATAGACATAACTAAAGAGTATCAGTTCCTTGTTGAGAATTTGTTAGCACCAAATCATAAACCTTCAACCATCATGATGATTTATGATATTATTGTTCCTAGCTTTGTCTGGTACTCAAACCATTATAACTACCTCCACGACCAGATTATGCCACCCAAAACTTCTCAAAAGCAATCCAAATCCTTTATCCACCAAACCACTCATTGTAACTTAATTGGATAAACTCTTTAGCATCATATTTTTTATGGAAAATTGATTTTTTATTTTACTTTGGTAGAATCTACACTAGCATTATAAGAAGTTCATGAAGGAGTGTGTGGGGCTCACACTATTTAGGTAGTCCTATCTAAAATGCTTCTGTGTACTATTTATTATTGGCCCAAAATGGATGTAGATACAATTTCATATGTAAATAAGTGTGACAAGTGTTAAAAACATGCCAATCTAATTCATGCCCCAGTCAAGACTCTAAAACCAATGTTGACACCATGGCCATTTTATAGATGGGGCCTTGACCTCATTAGGAAGATAAATCCCACTTTATATGATGGCCATAAACATATCCTTACCACCACTGAATATTTTACTAAGTGGGTTGAAGCTATACCCCTCATTTATGTGACTATAAAGAAAATTTCCAAGTTCATTTTCAACTGTCTCATTTACCTCTGTGATATCCCTTTTGACATTATATTTGATAATGGAGGATCATTTAATAAAAAGGATGTCAAAAAGCTATTTACTAAATATAACATCACACAACACTTTTCCATGGCATATTGCCCTCAAGGTAATGGCTAGCTTGAATCATCAAACAAAACTATTGTCAACATTCTCAAAAGGATTGTCAATAATGCTAGTCATGATTGGCACCTTCAAATATTCCATGACCTATGGTCATAGCGTACCAATCACCATACATCTATAGGAGCCACTCTATATTCAATTGTTTATGGTACAAAATCCATTCTTCCCATTGAGGTCAAGTTACCTTCTTTGTGCATCTCTTTCAAGCATGTCCTGGATGACAATGACTATCGATTAGCTCAACTAAAATAACTAGATCTACTTGATGAAAAACACATGGATGCAATGAATAATCTTCAAGCCTATCAAAACCAACTTTGAGGTCATTATAATTAGCATGTGAAACATAAATAATTTGAACTTGGTGATCTTATCCTTAAAGAGAACCAAAAGAATAAAACAATAAAAAAGAAGCACAAAGGCAAGTTCAAACCCAACTAGGTTGGTCCTTTCATCATTATGACAAGTAATGGAATAGGAGCATAGAATCTTACCACTCAATATGGGCATGAAATTAATGAGCCAATGAACATTATCCACCTCAAGTGGTACTATGCATGATTGATTTGGTATATTGTCTTTAAGGACCACTTCACGTTGTATCATTTTATCATATTCTTCTTTTTACTATACCATTTTACCATCCTATCAACCTACCAATCTATCACTTTTTACTATTTCCTATTCATTTTACCATACCTTCTCATCACTTTTTATTATGGGTGAATCAGTGTCTCACTAGTCTTACAACTAATTATAATCACCTATGGGTAAATTAGTATCATTGACCTATGCTGTTGTATCCTAAGTTATAACCACGCATGGGAAAACTAGGGGCAATACTTGTTTATCATGCCTTGATGTACCAACTAGCCATTTCCTATGCCATACTATGCCTTTATATCAACTGTGCCTATTTTTTTTAAATTGGCTGATACACTAGTTAGATTCTTCCACTATAAGGCAAAACTATAGTGACTTGAGGTCCCATCCAAGGACTATATAGGTAGCACTCGATACTTGTTGAGGTCAATCCAATCACCCTTTCAACCTATCTCTCACCATTTTATGAGAAACATAAGCAACACTTTAACCATTTTGGAAGCCTGAACCATTTAATATCTCATTATTCTTGATTGAGTTGAGATATTCAAAATTTGTAGAAACATTCCTAAAATCTTTAGAAAAACCAAAAACATTGACCACTTCTTTGCCTTAAGGATTTTGGAAACCCTTACTGAGTCACAATAAAATCACTTGTCATTTATTTTCTCCATACTTTTGGCCTTTTCTCCCATGCACTTGTTATTATATAAGACCATTCCTATCCTTCTATCACATACATCATGTTTTTTTCATCAATTTTCATTTTCTTCCCATTTCTTAGGAGAACTACAATTGGCTTAAAGTTTTTGTTAGATATTACATCCATGGAACTATCTAGGCAACATCCATTACCTAGTGCATATGGAGACAACTCGACTACCCCCTTCCTTTTTTGTTATTCCCCCATTCATGTTTGTTTGTTAAGTTATCACCTATTTTCTAGGGGCAATGTTTGTCATGTTGTTTATGCTAATATTAGGCCTAACTATTATTTGTGTCTTCGTTTTTTTTTTAATTATTTGTGTTCCTATTTGTTTGCTTTCAACACTATTTCCTTGATTCAGTCTATGTGCATTCATTGAGTGTTTCTTTGCACATTTATACTTGAATCCATCCATATTCATACATTTACATTGTCATCATGGATCTTGAGAGTTAGTCTTTATGCATCTTTTAGCCCAGTCCTCATGGTGATCTATCATGATTATTATTATCAAGTTCTAAAACAAAAATCAACCTCAAGAAATATACTTAGCAATGGTAGAATCAATATCTCCTCAGCATCAAAATTAGGGACATCCCAATCATATCCCAAACAGATTAATTAACCCCAAAAGAATTTTAACCTTTGCTACTTCAGATGAGCATCTCCTTACTAGCAGGTTTTTCCAATTCATCATTAGCCTTTGTGTAAATTTATCATCATCATCAACCTATCCATCATGTTTTCCATAATTGGGGTCCAATGATTATAACTACCTATGGGAAAACCATTGTACATCATCCCACCTAAATTTATTAATGATTATAACTACCTTTGGGAAAATCATTGTGTTGTCACCAAATTTAATTCCTTTTTGCTCAAATAGGGACATGTTGTTATCTTTTTTATTTGTCCTAACTGGGATAACTCCATCTTCTCAATGATTATAAACACTTTTGGGCAAATCATTATGTTATTATACCATGTTACCACAATCAGGATATAATGCTTATAACCAACTTTAGGAAACCCATTATACACCATCCCACTTGCATTTTCAATGATTTTCATTGCTTTTTCGAACTCATTGTATTCTCACCCCCATCATATCCATATGTTTGGTCCCCTCATTTCTCTTATTTCTTTTGAGGGATCATTTTCCGACCTACTTATGATAACGATTCCCTCGAGGGGGCATCATATAGTTCATCCATTGTCATTGAAGTTATAGCCATATATGACCTTTTCATTCTTTGAGAAGATGTTACTATGCCTATATCTTGTAATGCCTTACCAAATAAGGGAAAACTATAGACACCTAAAATTGGCCACCAATAACCTCCAACCAAGCTTTTGACCAATTTCCATCAAATGTGCAAAATTTGGCCTAGAAACACTAAAGAAAATTAAAATCTTTAAAATTGTCATCTTCAAGTGTTGATTTTGCCCAAAGTATCACTAAATGAAGTAATAAAATTTATGAAGTTCCTAACTTTGATTAGATCACCTTGAGTCAAAATGACATTTTTGACCTAGGTGCTCTAGATTGCTCTTTTATACCAAATTTATTGCTCAAGACACGTGCTATTTTTATTTTATGTTGATAACATCCTAAATGGGATAATGGATCCAACACATCTACCATTGTATCCTAATTCTAATCCATTTAAATTTCAAGCTAATAATGTGACATTCTAATCAATCTGATTGATTTGTGCACCATTTACCAAGATTTGTGTCAAGGTGATAAATCATGTTTAAAGCTAATTCATCTGAATCAAGAGCTTGGACTATTTTTCCATGGATATTTTTGAATATTTATTTTTAGAAATTGATATTGAATATATACATCATCAAATGACATCATTTCTTGGAAAGACATCTACAGGCCATAAATGCATGAAATATCTCATCAAGCCATCCCATGCCTCATTAAGACCTTCCATGCCTCTTTAATGCCTCTCTATCCTAAATTCTTATGAAGGAATTTATTGATTTTTTGCTCAAAAATTAAATGAATTCTTATCCACACATCTTCATCTTGAGGTGGATGGTTTAGGTTCATTCTGATCATTTTACAAAATCTATACATGGCAGTCCTTGCTTATTATTTTTAAGCTCTTTTAAGCCAAAGATACCATACCCAAATATATTTAAAACCACATCTTAATTTAGTTTTATTATTCCTAAATAATGAGCCAAAGCCATCACAATCCAAAGGTGCCAAGAGGAGATGAAGGTAGCCACACTCCATTGATAAAGATCTCTTGAAGCACAAACCAAGCAAGCCAAAAAAGGAGCCTTTTAAAAAAATCAAGGATTTGGTAATAAATGTGTGTTTTGTGGTTATATTTTTCATTTATTTCCATTTCTAGTTATGTTTTCAAATGGTTTTTCCTCACTAAGCTCCCCCTAGTGACTAGGTCTAGAGGTGTTATGTTAATTAGTGTGTTTCTTTCATTTTTTTTTCATTTTGGAACTAACACAATAATAACCATCCTCACTTGAGTCAAATTCCTAGTCTACATTATCATTATCAAACAAAAAAAAATGGTGGTCCTATCGAGAACATATTCAGTAGTCTTCAAACTTACCATAACCAAAACTATGTCAAATCTAGAATCAATAACATTATATGTTCCTAAAAGTTGTGATTTCCATTTGTTTCCCAATCATTATACACTCCATTATCATCCAACTTTTCATTACCCATTTATACCATTTATCCTATGCCTAACATTATTTACCATCCCTAGGTGCACTTTCCTTTATAAAGGCTACATAGATATCTTATCTCAACATTTGAAGGAAGTAAAATTAATGACCAATGAGGATCAAAACAATGTCATTGAAGTACATATCTATAGTAGGTTCTTGATAGATAATCTCTTTTAAAAGGGTATTGGATAATATTTTTTATGACTAATATTTATGGTTATCTCATATGTTGACTAGGACATGCATCTCAACATCAACAGGAGCAGTGAAGTCATTTTTCATTTGTCATTTTCTATTTTCCTTGCCTTGTCTCTTAGAGGTAACCCTATAGAGCATTTCATTTTAGGTATTTTATGCTATTGGATCCCATTTATCATGTTGTTTAAACTACATTGACTTGAGCTCCTTCAGGACTATGTAGGAAACACTCAATTCCTATTAAGGTTAGCTCAGTCACCTTTGCCATGCTCTCACCATTTTGTGAGAAACCTAATCCACACTCTCACCATTTTATGAGTAAACTAACCAATTATCAATTGGGGGAATTTTTTTTTCAACTATAGCCACTTATCTTCTAATCATTCTCCTTATACCATTTTTATTATAACATGTCTTTATTATTGACCAAGGCTTGTTTTTAGCAATCCTATTTACCCTTTTTGATCTTGGTTCCTTTGGTTATTCTTGCACTATTTGCAAGGGAATTATGATCCATTTTTAATAGTTTTAGAATGTCATGTTGAATGATAGTCTATGGGAGTAGTATGACATTTGATTTCGCAAGTTATTTTTATCTATCATCTTATTTGGTATCATTGATTATAACTGCCTATGGGAAAATTAGTATTGTATTTGATACCCCTGATTATAAATGACTTTTATAAAATCAAAATTATGACATTGTTTCCTAATTTTAACCACCTATGGGTAAATTGAGTATAATATCTTTTTATCATGCATTGTTGTATCACTTGGTCATTATTATTATCATTTACCTCATTCTTTGCCTTTATTTGTTAACTTGTTATGACCTGATCAATTTTGCATTGCCTTTTGTGTAGGCAAAATAACTATGAATGGAGCTCCTAATGGGATTATGTAGGTTTTTCTCAATTCATGTTGCGATTAACATAGTCCCCCATTTAATATGCTCTCATCATATAATGATCATTTTTAGTTGGTGTGTTCTCTCTACTTCACAATAACTCTTTGCCATACCCTCTCCATTTTGCAAGTTAGACTATTCTATGTATTTTAATCCTCAATTGAGTTGAGATAGTTACAAAATCCCCAAAACATTCATAAAATACCAAAGTTCTAAAAACATTTTGTTTTATGTGAATTTTTTTTGTTTGGTATTTTATTTTTCTATTTGGTCTTATTATTTTCTTTTCTTTTTCTAAAAACATCTTGATGGTACATATGTATATTGATTATTCATATCTTGGTCTCATGTAATTAAGTACTTCTTGATTTAGTTTTCTACATTCTTATTCTTACTTACATCTTGATTGTTCATATCATGATTATAAGTTGGGTTCATTTATGTTTTCCTTATTTGTTTGTTTTTGTTTAAATATAAATGGTTGTAACTCTAGTATTGGTAGTTTTTATCATTAACCTTAGATATAAACATTCGCATTTGAATCAGATTAGCATAGGTGAAATGTCATGACATTATAAGTTCCTCATACTTATGATACATAATTTCATTTTCCTATATCAAGCACTTTGTGATTTAGACTCAAGTCTTAATGTTGATGTGGATCTGATGATCTGATCTCAAGAACACCAATGAAACTAGGTACCTAATATCTTATCATGTGCCTAACTCTATGTAAGGCATGAATCTCTTTGCATACATCATGGGTCTAATCGAATAATGGTCAGTTTTATTCATCCCTCATTTCATTCTCTTCCACTTCTAGGTGAACTACATTGGTTTGAGGTCCATCTAGAATTTGTAGGTAGTGCTTGGATACATGATGTATCTTGGGTCAGCTCAGCCATCTTCATTCTTATTTTCATTTCTTTCATCACTTTGTGCACTCTCCTATGCCTAGTTTTCCATGACTATTATATTCATTCAACCATTGCATCAATGTTTATACCTAATCATATTTAATCTATGTTATATGTTATATCCTTGAGCTATTTCTTACCAATTTTACCTAATGGGGCATAACATTTGGACCAACCATTAAATCAAATCAGCCCTACAGGGGCCAACCATTCTTATCAGTGATCAAAATCAACCCTACTGGGGCAAATTTATTTTATCACATGATCATATTACCTCTACTAGAGTGAATTATTATTTAATCTATCTTCAGAGACATGATTCTCCTTTCCTTATAATTCCAAGATATATGAATTTTTCCCTCATTTTGACAATATTTTAGTGTGTAACTTGTCTCAAGATGGATCATTTCATAAGAATGTAACTTGCACCCTAGCTTTGGGTGTGTTCAAAGTATGTTGCTTATATTTTTGGATTGTATCCTTCCCATTCCCCCCATCCTTAGGGCCCATTATATTATAATTATATTTTGATCATTCATGGAATAAATGTGTGTAAGCATTAGCTCATCTAGATTTAATCTGTTTCATGGGTTAATCTTACTTTATTTCTCTTTTATAGACTCTATCCTTATATTTCATCCCTGTATGTCGTCTTGAGGGTGAATCATGGGTCATTTCCTTCTAATTTATTCTCAAAAACTCTTTTATTTTAAAATATGTTGTTTCACCTAAATTTATCATTACACCTTCTCAAATAGGGTCAAAATGTAAACATCCAATTCCTAACACCATTGTTTTGAAATTGTGAAGCTTACTCAATATTTTTGAAAATATACAAATTGGGCCAAAATCACTTAAAACACTAAATTTTTAGTATAGGTTATTGAAACATTACAACATGGTAAGGATGAGGATAGCTAAGTTTGTAATCAAGTACATAGGATAGTGTAGAGAATTTATATTCAATAGGGAAAGTAAAAGTATAAGAAGATTAAATTATCATGCATATGATAGGATTTAGGATTAACCAATACTTCAATAATGTTTAAAAATAATTTATATTAACATAGATAGAATTAAACCAAACATTAAACAAGATAGTGTATACAAAGAAAAATAAATAAATACAATAGGTAACCATAACCAAATAGTCTATATTGATCTCAACAAAGGCTGAACTCTCTTCTTGATACAAGAATACACACACACACACACACACACACACACACACACACACACACACACACACACACACACACACACACACACACACACACACACACACACACACACACACACACATATATAATCATTTAAGGTCTTTGAATATTTACATTATTCTTATACTTTGGCACCAAAATAGGAGACTGTTCATCTTCTATCCTTTTACAAGTCATGAAGGATAGGACAAAATACATATAGTCGATAATTGAATACATAAAATGTGAATATCTAAGAATATCATGTGTGACTTTACTATCCATTTTAATCTCCTGAAACTTTATTGGACTTAAAATTTTATCCCATCCCAAGGAAACAACATAGGATCATCTAATTATGCATACAAGGAAGAAGCTCTAGAAATTGTTGGACTAGTAAGAGTCATAGTAATCACTCAAGGCATTGTTTCTGATTTTCACCTCTTACACACTCCTTACAAATCCTTTCAAGATTTCAACTAAGTATCATACCAACCTATCAAACTTTAAAGTTTTAAATATGTTGGCATAACTAGGTGGCCACCCTTTATGGCTTTTGAACCATCCTAGCCCTGCTTATCTTACTAGTCATTCCCAAATACAATTTTTTTTTACAAAATTTAAAAATTTGTGCCTTGTAGAGTAATTAGATTGAAGGAGGTGGAATTTATGAATAAGAGGATTGATTAATATTATCATTATCCCTAGACTATGCATCTTTTCATTTTTCAATGACTTGATAGAACTCAAATGGTGGCTTGTAGACTAGAACATTGAGAATCTAGTCAACCTTGTTGTAGAATAGAGATAGGTCACTGTTGTAAGTATGCCAATCGATCATCACTTCTTGGACCATGAAAAACAATATGTGAATTGATGCATTATATCTAATGATTTATTTCAATTCCAATTAATTAATGATGTTAATGGTTGCCTTTGTATTGCTGGCCCTCATCTATATTTCTCCACTCATTTATTCTAGCTTGTCTACATGGCATTTAGTCAAGAGACTTGAAAATAAACTATACCAATCAAGAGTTATATTACACACATTATCCTAGACATTGAATAATTTATGGGGATCTTGGTCATTCCCATCTTCTGATGTGGTTTGACTATCCATGGTTATCTTGGTGGTTGCACATATAGTGAAATATACACTAGATTTGGTAAGTTAGTCATCGATGTACTACTTCCAATCCATCAAAATTCATGTAATGTGATGTTCTTAGTGGGATACAATATCCAACATGCTATAGTACTCTTATATCAAGGTAATCAATGCATTTTCCTCAATCTTCATACTCTGGCCTAATGCATTGATTACATAGAGTTACTAGGCTATGCACCAGTTCTTGGTGAGACCTGAGACCAACATCTTGATCTTACACTAGTAAGTCATCACTTAGTCCCCAATTTCTCAAGTGACCAACTCTAGGTAGATGCCTTGAATCATATTTTCCACATCATGAAAGTGAGCCTTTAGCTCTATGTTCTCTACCTTAGATTGATCTCATTCTTGCTCTAGGGAGGCAACCTTATGTGCAATAAATTCATGGAAAGTTATTGTGCCCTCCAACTATTTATTCAAGGGTAGTTGGGATACATCTAATGAAGTCTCCTAATTTAATGGGATTATGACCAAGGTGCTTATAAATGCTATATGGTCTGAGCATGGCATAGTAGAAAGTGGGAGTGAGAACATGATGTACCTATCACCAACTATTAGAACATCCTAAAGCTAGATGCAACCCAATGGCATCTCTAGTAGCTATGGACATATCATAGCTATAGTGGTGATTCTTTTTATGTGGGCTACTCTGATTGGATATGAAGTTACATTTATGGTTATTGTTACTGCAATATGGCCTCTACTTTTAGTTTGAGTTAATGTACAATGTTTTTAACCTACTTGCATTTGGCTTCCTCCTCCTATTTCTTCTTTAGCTCTTATTTTATAGCTTGAAACTTGGACCCCTTTTGGGCTTTCAATAGTTTTTTTTCTTCTTCCTCTTTATTATTTTTATTCTCTAACAAGGCTATAGTCTTAGCTTAATCTTGTGTTGCCTAGGATTGTGCTTGTGCTTTCACCTGTTATTGATGTAGGGCTTGGTATTCTTCCTCCTTATTTTTCCATGTATCTTCCTCAGCTTGTTGTTGTGCACACTTTGAAACTTTCATGTCCTATTATGCTTAGGCCACTACATCTTATTTTATTTTCTCTTCTTGTTCTACCTTTTCTTTAGAATCAAGTTCATATTCCTTATCCTTTCTCTCTCATTCCTCTTGTGCTTTTTGCGTTGCATCAACTACTTCCTATGCCTTCTTGGCCACATCCATGGCTTTCTATATATCAAACTCTACATCCTTTGCCATTTTTATGGCCTCAAATTCTTTAACTTTTTGCATGGCCTATTTTTATTATGTTTATTTTTTATCTCTTATTTTCCTCCTTATTCAATCATCATTATGTTATGTGAGCTACTTTTTCCCTCGAGTCCTAATACTTTTCTTTTATGGGTTGATCTAGTGTGAGATATTCAATGCCTTAGAATTGTGGTGATGGTAGTGAATCATTGGGTCATGTTTTTAAGTTGGAAACATGTGCCTTCCTCCTCTTGAGCATGACTAGTCTGCATTTTGGGTATGGTGCAATAGATGCACGGGAAAGTTCTGATTCCTACATAATGGTTGGTTATACAAATGTGCACTCTTATAAATTAGGGGAGAGTATAGCCTCTCACCTTGTTTAAGATATATGAATAACTATTTGAGGTGGAATTTATGATAGACATGCAAATATATCTTTGACTATGAATTTTGGTATAACTTGTGGCTAGAATAAGTTGATCCTTTTCTGTAGCTACTTTGCTTCTTCTTGAATGGTGTCAAAAAATATGGATGGCAAGAAATATGAAAGATCTACCCATAGCTCTGGGGGAATCTAGTTTTACAATTAAACCATGTACACAACCTTCCAAAACAAAAACTCATTATCCTCCTCTATGTCATAAAAATCTCCAACCATGTTTGCCATCATGGCCTAGTAGACTTCCTACTCATCTATGCCAATCTAGAGAAGATCATACGAGCTCATGATCTGAGGCACCTTCAGATCATCCATCCATGTGGTATTGTTACACATCTTTTGATTCAATGGGGGATGTTTAATTATGTTATACTTTATACTTTCCCTTTTATTATTGTGATTTGGTAGTTTATTCTATTTTTTGTACTATAGGGATGGATACACTAAGTGGTATTGCCTATAGTGGAGTTACATGCCTAGATATGAAAGATTTTTATCTATCTCATTTGGCATTTTTAATGTCCATCATTAAAAATAAAGGGAGTGGTTGGAAGGTCAATCATGGAAACACATGGATGTTAATAAAAACTCTTTTGGATAGTAGGGTGATAGTGGTTTGATGTCCTAAGCATTACATGACATTTGGTGGGACTCAGTGATGTGTTATGATTAGCTCCAAGCACTCATCCCATTAATATTTTAACTTGACCTCATGTTATAGGTATATACATTCCTACATATAGATGAGATTTCAAAATTACTTCACCAGCCAGTAATATGTGTTAGGGTATACTTCTCCCTCTTGGGACTTTCATTATGTGAAGTAGAGTAGGAAGATGAGGAACTAGTATTAGAACATCTACTTTGGAGAGGAGTAATATTTGTATATGTTAGTGAGTAGCTCCTAGATGAAGTACTCTAACTAGTTGAATTGTTCATTTTTATGGATCATCCAGTGGGCAATGTTCATGACCACTTTTGGTATTTAATTTGTAGACTTGGTCATCTATTAGAATCTCTTGGTTATGCATTCCACAAGGATATGCATTAGTTTATTAGGGATTTTTTCAATTATAATTATTTTATTGCTTTACACATACAAATCCTAGACTTCTTATAGAATGGGGTCATTTTCATCTCTCATGATGTTTGGCCCAAGATAGATGTTTCCATATTTGAATCACCCTAGTAATACATGAATGATCTCCCTTAGGTCACCAAAGGTAGGTAGTTGTAATAGGTGCTCAAAATTAGTGTTGTGGAATCTATGGGGAGTTATGATAGATAGTCATTATATAACATCAATAGGATCTAGTTGAAATAACTTTTATTCTAATTCTCAGAGGTAGTTGAATGGTTCTTGATCATTGTACTTGGTTTGCCTATGTACCATGTTGACACCCATGAAATATTTTTGAGTATCTATTAGAGCCATAATGAGCTTTGAAGTATCCATATCTATGTGAAGTGAAGGGATTAGGATGCTATCTTTTCTCTATGCAAGAAAACAAGTTTGGCTCTTGGCAATTATAGCTTATTATAAATATGCATAAGGTGAAATGTTGACTTGGTATTTGAACATGGACTTTATAAAATTAGTTCCTATTGGAATATGAATCAATTTTGTACTTATATATAAAATAATCTTGAATATAATGGTCAATGTGGTAAATCTTATTCAATCTAGCAATTAAGGTAGCTAACCATTAACACATGTGTGGAGTTACATTGTTATGCTCTTTGTTATCCATATAGGGGGTATGAGCATAAGATTTTGATAGGCCACCAATTTGTTGAATATTTTCATCAATCAAGACTTAAATCAAGCATTTACTTTGAGAATATTACCATTATATGGTGGAGATATTTTGATGTGATGTTTTTATACCTTTCTTAGACTTAATTTTTTTAGTCATTCCTCTTTTATTTTTAGTGGCACATGTGGATCCTCTCACATAAGGATGGTGCATTCTATGCTTGTTATTATGATTCTCAAATATTTTTAAAGATATCATAGACAAAAAAACACAAATAGAAAAGAAAATCACAAAAAACATGCAAAACTTAGGAAATCCTAATCTACTTAGTACTACTAAGCACCCACTCAATTTATAGAATGAGATTAATTGACTATTCGCAATAGGGCTTGAGCCTATAGCCATTTACCCAACTTAGTAAAATAGTTCCTTAAATATATCTTAAAACCATGGTTCCTTACTGTATTAGGTCATGAATAATATAGGGCCCTTTCCATCAAATCTATAACTTGCCTAGAAATGCTCTATAATGACTGTCATATAGTAAGACTAGTTGATCTTTATGAAATTATTTTTGGCACAAATTCCTATCATACCATGCTTTCTAGATCTACGTGTATACTTAATGTGTCTACACTACTCTATCTCTATACTCATATATCTTATTTAGTTCAAATAATATGTTTGTTAGAGACTCATGATCTCATAGTCGCATGACCATGGTAATACATAGACTAGGCACTAGGTATTCCATCATCATGGCTACTTCAAGACCATGCACTAACTAAAATGACATAAAACCTATGGATCTCTTGTAATGCATGTGATATGTCCATAGAATCATATGTATGTGATCCTATTAGTCATTGTTTTTGACATTACAATTTTTTTTAGCATTTTACATAGTACTTTATTGGAAGTTTCAGCTTGTCCATTGGCCTGTAAATGATATGCAATGCTTTTATGATGAGAAATCATAAATTCCTCAATCATATCCTTGATGGTGTTTTTTATAAACTATGTTACTTTATCACTAAATAAATTTATAGGGCATCTAAACCTTGTAATGATGTTTTCATAAAGAAACTTTTCTACGTCTTTCATACCATAGCTCAGTGTCATAACAAATTTAACCCACTTAGTAAAATAGTCCATCATAGTGATGTTATACTTGATTTATTTCACTTACTCAGTGTATTGATAGGTCCTAAAATGTCAATTCCCCATTTTTGAAAAGGTTACATATCTAACAAAGGTTTCAAAGGCATTTCATTTTTTTACAGTGGTTTACCAATGTATTGGTAAACATCATATTGCTACGTAACTTTGTGTGCATCTTGGAATAGATTTGGCCACCATAATCCATTTTGTATCATATTTTTGTCCATATATTCTTATAAAAAATGTCCTCCTATGAATCCTTGATATGCTTCCTACAAGATTTGAGGTCATTCATGTTCTATAACAACCCTACACAGAACTTCATCCTTACCCAAGTGATATATAATCCCATTGATGATGGTATATGGTAGGGTTATAATAACAAACTAATTCTTATCACATTCTTGATAGTATATAGGGAAGACTCATTATTTGATTAGTTTGGCAATGGATTCAAAATTTTTAGGAATCATAGAAACACAAAAGAGGTGAGCATCATGAGAGTCTTCCTATAATTATTCTAGTTATTTACCATTAGTAATATGGCTAAGATGGTCTGGTCCCACATTCTCTTTTCTTGAATTTACATTAATGCATAATTAAAAATATTAAAATAACATCAACCATCAAGAGATGAATCCTCCTAGCATCAAATTGTTGACCAGGTATTGTAGGGATTGATGATTATTGGAGACTTCAAATGGTGTCACAAGCAGATAATCATAGAATTTTTATAGTGCGAACATGATGGCCAATGCTTCTCATTCATTGGTTCTATAGTTATTCTCTATGTCTAATATTTTTTGGCTAGTAAAGTGAATAGGATAGTCAAGTCCACCATATGCTATTTTCACAAGCACATATCCAACTATGATACTCAAAGAATCCACATGTAAATGAAAGGTCTTACTTCAATATGGAAAAATAAGGAGGGGCATAATAACCAATATTTATTTTATCTCGATGAAGGATTTGAAACTTTAAAGTCCAAACAAAATTCACATTTTTTCATAGTAAAGATTTCAAGGTTAATGAAATAGTTGTGTAACCTTTGATAAACTTAAGATAGTATCTTGTATGTCATAGAAAAGAGTGCACTTCTATGGAACTAATGGGTAGAGGCATACTCAAGATTACTATAATTTATGTCTAATCTACTAGAATGCCTTCGATGCATACTACATGTCCTAAAAAGACACCAAATGGTGTAAATAATAGGAATTCATTTAAATTAAATGCTATGCACATATCTCTACATCATTCCAACATAAGACACAACATAGACAAATGTTATTTGAACAATAAAAAGACTACCCAATCATCAAGGTAGACTTTAAGGATGTCATGAATGAAATCCTTAAATACAGTTACCACTATGTAAGAGAATACCATAGGTGCATTGTTAAGGATGAAATAAATGACTTTATACATAAATGATCCCCATTATATAGAAAAAATAATTTTGGCTCTATTTTTTTCTATAATTGGTATCTATTGATAGAAAATAAAATCATCTGTAAAAGAATAGACTTCATGTCTTGCTACAGACTCAAAAAATTCATCTATGAATGGAATTGGGAATGGATCATTTACACAAGCATCATTCAAAATGAATAATCCCCACATACTTATATTTTCTTCTATCTTGTTTGGATGTATTAACATAAGGCTTACCCTATCTACCTTTTTGACTAGATAGATTATTCTTGCATCCTACATTCTATCTAGTTCTACCTTTACTTTCAACTTCATGTTCAAATTGAGATTGTATGGCCACTTCTTTATAGGTAGTGCACACTCCTTGAATTCAATATTCATCTTACCAATAGATGGGTAAACTCCTCAAACCTTTAATAATTTATTGGGAATGACATCTTGATAATCCCTTAGAAGTTTTAGAGCTTTTGGAGTTTTGAATTCTATCCAATAGTCACCTAAGTTTGCCAATTTTAGAACCTCCTCAATTTTGATATTTACTACATGTTTATTGAAGGGATGATGGTAAATATTTAAATTTTATTCATCAATAGATTCATTTATCCACCATTGTGTTGGTGTAGGACTATTTCTCACTAGGTTTTGCCTACATAATTGTATTATCTTGTTTAGTGCTCTAGAGGTCATTTGGATTGCTTGGGAATATTATTACCACATTCACTAGAATGGGTGATATATTTCCCTCTCTAATCTATATATACACCTCTCTCCCTTTGTATTCATTATTTAGTGAGATATAGAGCTATTGTTCTTCTATGTATTGTTGATTTTTTGAGCTACTTAGTTGTAAGTTGTGA
Source organism: Torreya grandis (assembly GCA_037957365.1). NCBI lineage: Eukaryota > Viridiplantae > Streptophyta > Pinopsida > Cupressales > Taxaceae > Torreya > Torreya grandis. The sequence goes on along the minus strand of JARHVA010004343.1, from coordinate 389,689 downwards.
CAAATTTGAGAGTTGTGAACTTCATCCCTTTGTATAAGAAATTAATCTCCATTCTTGAATCCAATCTCTTTATTAAATATTCTTGCTTGATGGTTTAAATTTATTTTCAACTGTGTGATGTGTGATTGATTGACTTGCATGATCACTTCACCATGTGCATTCATTGATAAGGAGATCTTGCAAAATTATTTTAGGGTATCAGAACTATAGGTCTAGTAAATCGATCACCATATGTTTTTATTGTTGTTTATTATTGAAATCATGAGTAGATATTATATTTTGTAATCTATATAAATTATTGAGATAATATTTATAGATATGAATAATTAATCTATGGTCATCTTAATAATTATCCTTGGATTTTGCTTGCTTCATATTCACTGAGTCAATAATTTATTGCATCTGAGCAAGTTGGAGGCATTGAAAAGGAAGAGAGTACTGCTAAAACAAGGCATTTTAGATCTATTTTCTAGTCTATTGCATCATTTTTTGTTTTTAGATTTGACATGGATAAATAAAGGAGGAGTTGAGGCATTTTGACCATAGATCTATTTTTCTTTGCTTGGTGTCATTCATTCTGATCTTGGCATGTTTTTCTAGCAACTAGCATCGTAGTTTGAAGAGGCTAGATCTATATATAGGCATTGAAAAGAGTAACCATTTTATGCTTTTGGCATCATTCTTTATGTTTGGTTTCACCTTCAGTTGTGTGTTGAAATAAGGGTTTTTATTATCTTTTTATAGTAAGTGGTATCTAGATATATCTAGGTGCCATTTTCTCTTATCTTTTCTAGATCTAATTATTAGTGTTGAAAGTGGTGCTCGACATTAGAAGACTACAACAAAGCATTAAGATCTAAAGTTTAAGTTTTGTATTTTGAGATCTATGAGAGTAATCTCTCTCCTCTCTAGGTGGCTCTCTCCAAAGGGTTATTTTTTGGAATATTTAGATTGTAAAATCTCCAATGGTGATGCCCAAGACCTAGTTTCTCTTATATTTTGTCCATGGTGGTGCCAAACTATGGGAACAGTCTAAAAATTGATTAGGCATTAGAAATAAGTACTGTCATTTATTAGATCTACTGTTGTGCCACTACATTAGCTAATAAGGAATAAAATCATTTTAGATATTTCACATATATTTATGCATCGGAAATATCTATGTTTTAAACCTATGATTTGTATCTAGAAGAGGCATTGCAAGAGCTTGAGCTGAAGCATTAGATAGATCTACACTTAGTGACTAAACTCTCTGCTCCTGCATTGGATCTACCTAGTTGTTTTTGTATTGGCACTGGAGATTGATGGAGACAATCTAAAATTACTTAGGAGCTGCTAAATTGGTGCTATAAAAGGCGTAGTAGGGGTAAAGTGGCGTTGGAAGTTGGAATATCAATGCTGCATTGTTCTTTTTTTGGACCGTGGCATTCTTGATTTCTTCACTAGTGTTAGATATATATATAATATCTATTTTGTGTTATGTTGGAGTCCTTGTTTAGGTCTGATCTAAAACACCATAGTAAAACATTCCTTTTTATTTTAAAAATTAGTGGGAAATTCATTAATTTTTCCTTACTAGATGTAATGTCTATTTTAAGTGGAAGTCAAACTCACTTGCACACATTCCAAGGTAACACATAAGACTTTTTTTCACTTCCATTGTCTTTTATAAATATATGGTGAAATTTTGGTTCCAAAAAGTGGTTGGAAGGTATATTTTACCTTTCCCAAGGATATTTTTTTAAGTTTCAAGTGCAAGTTTTTAGTCAACAGACCTATTTATAGGAAATTGTATTGTTAATATCTTGGAAATGATAACTCAAAATTAAATACCATATTTTAAAAAAGTGTTTATTTTCTTATTTCCCATTCATTAGAATAATTTTCCTTATAAAATTCACAACTTCATAAAGTGATAAAATATGGCGGGTTTCCTATTGATTATCTGAGGGGAAGTTATTGTGGGTCTTACATTCTCTCATGCGCACATTTAGTTTTCATAACTGTTACTTGTGTCTATTTAGTGACTACTTTCATCAATTGATCTTGTATTCCTAGATGCATTTTTAGTAAATCCTAAAATCTATTTGAGCATACATTCTCACTTGTGCACTAATTACTCTCATTTGATTGAACTCATATTTGGTGTTGTCTGAAGTCCATCTCTTGAGAATTCAACATTGTTTTCTCTTACTCCATACGAGGAGAGTTTTTTCATCTCTAGTGATCCTTCTTGGGAAGTAAAACTATGCTTCATGACATGCTTGTATGGAACACTTGCTCACACATAATAATCATATTCCATTTTTATATGGACATATTCCTGAACCCACTGATCATGTTTTGTTTAATAAATGGGATAATACTTGTGACAAGGTTTTTGAAACTTTATTACGACATGTTTACATGGATATTCATTTCCATGTGGAACACATAGAGTGTTTATGCACTATTTGGAGCATACTACAGAGTCTTTTTAGTGATCTTGCTCATATTAATGTCACACCTCCTCCTTTGGTCCCTATTGTCTCTTCTAAGACTATTTTACTCTCTCCTGCTTTTGTTTCTTGTGATGACATATCCATGGTGGACAATGTTATTCCTTCTACTGATCCCTCATTATAGGATGAGATTTTACTAGACCTTAGTTGTCCTATTGTAGATTCTACATTTGTTCATGTACCAATTATTGCTTTTCCAAAGCCTTCACAGCCTTGCAGTTCATAAGACTCCAATATTTAGAGTATGAGTACACCTATTGTGAGAATCGATGACTTGTCTCTTCCTATGGAATTTATTTCTTTAGTTGGTAAGTAATGATCCAATCTTCACATGGACATTCTTTAAATGAATGTTCCATGTCATTCTTCTAACTGGTTCACTTCAGTGCTATTACTTTTAGATTATGTGCACATTCTTGCTAGACGTATGCCATAGATATAATTTAGACCTCATTCATAGATATTAATACTATTTTCTTCATCTTCCATTATGGAATGGGCAAAATTTTAGTACACACATTGGGTTATTCCTTTGTTAAATGGAAGAAACATTATTTGATATGGATGGAGATTTTACAGTATTCAAGCAGAAGATCTAATAATCAACCTTCATCATCTTGTGAGCTATTCATGGAGTAATAATTACTTCAACATCATCATTTGGGGGGTCTTTTAGTCTCCTCTTATTCTTTTCTCTCTTTTGGATGTATTTTTTCCCACTAAGTTTTCTATTCTGTATGTATGAGCGATTGCATTGTACTTGGGTACCTTATCAAGCCTTATTATAAGGACCCATTTTTAATATCATTTCCTACTAAGATACACTTATGGGGGGTGTTGGTGTAGGTATTTTTCCCATTGTATTTTACCTACAAGGTTATATTAGCTTCCTAGGGCTCTAGATGTTATTTGGGTTACTTGGGAGTATTATTACCACATTTACTAGAATGTGTGATATCTTTCCCTCTCCTACCTACATATACACCTCTCTCCCTTTGTATTCATCATTCATTGAGCTAGAGAGAATTTTTCCTCTATGTATTATGGATTATTTGAGCTACTTAGTTATGATTTTTGATAGCTTGAGAGATATGAGAACTGTGAACTTCATCCTTTTGTATATGAAATTCATCTCCATTCTTGAATCTAATCTCTTTATGAAATATTCTTGCTTGATGGTTTTAATTAATTTTCAACTATGTGATGTGTGCTTGATTGAATCACATGATCACTTCACCATGTCCATTCATTGATATAGAGATCCTATCAAATTCTTTTACATTGCCTTTCCTTTTTAGGAATGCATATATTATGTAGCTTATTTTCTTTAGTAGTTTCTGCACCAGTGCCCCTATTTGGTTCTTTAGGTTGTTCAAGTTCAAATAAATCATTCAAATATAGATCACCATCAAAATTAGAATCCTCAATATTCTTTCCTTCATCTTATATTTGGTGGCATGGCTATGTCATAGATTGTTCTTCTTTCTTATTTGTTTTGTATCTTTGTAATTTTGAGTTAAGATCAAAAGCTATGTTCTTCACAATGGATTCCATCGTGGTAGTAAAGTCTTCTACGCACCCATGACATAAGAATTATTTTATTTTTTGGAGTTTATTTTGAATTAGAGGGTTTTCATCTTAAAAAACAAAGGTCTGAATGAAATTAATTTGGACATGCACCTAATGTTTTGTCTCGATTCATCACTCTTGATGCATGTGCCATGCTATTGGTAATGGAGCAAGTGTATAGTGGAAAATGTGAACCTAATATTTTAGTGCCACTCATTTCTTAGTCTAAGCTTTAACACATTTATGAATATGAATTTTAGGACACTCGCCTTATTGAAAGAATGACCAATTGTTTTGAATGAACTATGGTAACTGAAACCTAGTGATCATGAGCTCACAGGGATCATCTCATTAAAGGTGGTCATTTTGATGAATTACCCACCATGTCAAAACATCTCCCATTAGAGCATAATTTATAACATTGACCCACTAACTGATGATAGGTACATGAAATTTTAAATATAGAATGAAGTCATTGATATCCTTAGTGGCATAGTACATAAGAAGTTATCACTCATGTGCAAAGACCATTTTCATTGTTTAGAGTTCATGATCACCTTAAGACCAATTGAGAAGGTGCGTGTCTAAGTCTCCACTGATAGATAAAAATGTTTCCCATGGGAAAGTGCCTTCTCTAGTTGGTTCTATATAGTCCTACATATGATCATTAGCCTGATATAGGAAGTCAACTTTTGATCAAGTAGGGGATTTTACAGACATAGATGCACAATCTTATATGACAAACTAGATTAATAATGGCTACATAGCTACTAGTATAGACCTCCATTGTTATAATGTCTTCAATTTTTGAGTGAGAAATGATTTTATTTGTGGTTTGGTATGTTTATATAAGAATTTGCACTCAGCTGCATGCATAGCTTTTAGATTGTCCTTAGAATTTGACTTCATCCAACTTATTTCTTGTGCAACATATGGAAATTTTTGTTCAACTAGATTTATGTAAGGATTTTGTGCTCTATTTATAGGAATTAAAATAACATTATCTCCTTCTTAAACCTCTAATTGATTCTACTCCATGTTGATAGTTATCTAACCATCACATGCCCATTTATTACCTATCAGTGTAGGGTAATGTATTGTTGTGGTCTTCATGTCAATGATTTGAAAGTCACCTCTTAGTGTCAGTTTTGTAACTTTAATATCCACATATTCTAATCAAACAATAGGTTCAAACCTCCTATAATCAATTAATCTTAAAGTGACTGGGTTGTAACTCAGAACCAGTCATCCAATAGCTTCTCATGTATACCTATAAATCATGTTGACTATGATTCCAAAATCAAAGACACCATTTAGAATTTTATAGATTACAACTTGAATGTTAATGTATGCATCAATATCCCAATGCTTCTTTGTTTTGACATACCAGATCAACTTTTTCATCTATTGTTATTAATGTTGCAACACTCTAGTAGATTATGTAGTAAATTTATGAGATGTCTTCATTGTGCAGTATGCTTAAGAGTTTCAAAATATCCATTAGCACAGTGAAAATTCCATCCTAATGCATAATGCACATGATCTGGACATACATTTTCACATATATTATTACAAAATCTCCTTTAGTTATGTCTTGGTGTTGGATATTTTTCAGCATCTATGTAGCTTCATATATGAGGCCTTTTTTCATATCTAAGTCTGGCTATTTATTATATTTATTTTTTTAGATTCCATGATCCTAAGGTATTTAAAGTGGAGACAAACCTTTATCTACATGCATTCTCTTTAGGTTTCACGTTGACCATATTCATATTCTGGACAGTCTTGTCCTTTCTTTGCTTCTCCAAGAGGGGATAATATTCTATGCTATGCTAGTCAAAGATTCTATATTATGCATAGTAAGACTATCTCTAAGGATTCATAGGGCAATTCCTTTGTATGTGATTATATTCTTTACATAATTATCATTGTAGAAGAGGTCTCAGAGAGTTATTTCCTCTACTTCCTAGATACCCTCCTCTCTATCTTCCTCGAGATCCTCCTCTATTGGAATAGTATCCACCTCTATATCATACTTATTCCTGCATATTATTCCAATGCTAGTGTTTCTCATTATTATCTCCAATTATATATTATTGTTGTGTAACTAGTGGGGTCCAACTCATTTTTTATTGCTATATCATGGTTGAGCTCTAGGGTGATACATAATAGTATTTAGAGATGGAGTTATTCAACTCAGTGAAGGAGGGTTCTATCCATCCATACCTTGAGGCTAATTTTATAGAAAACTAGGAATCCATTATGTACCATTCTAGGTCGCACAACCTTTGTCAACCTCTAGGCCTAGGATCACTTAGTTTTTCAAGGACAAGTTTTATGTAGTGATGAAAAATACATTTTTGTGATGGCTTCCTTGAGCTCTTACAAGGACCTATAATTATTTTCATCATGATTGTTTGACTTAAATAAGTTGCATTATAAATTCTATGGAATTTTGACATATTGTCATAAAAAATGGAATTATGTTATTTCACATAATTTTATCTTATTCTAAGGACAATCATTCCTATGACATCCTTCTTTTCTGCACTCCATACACTAGAGATTCAATTTAGGTTTGTCTACCTTGTGGTATTGCTCCATTTTTTTCATGAAATCCTATAGTGTATTTTAAATCTTGGAATTGGTAACAAGGGATTCTCCATAATATTATATATACTCTACCCATAAGATAGTAGCTCTAGAATCTACTTTTGTAGCATATTGAGTTTGCATAGTGGAAAACCTAATTCAAAAGCACAATCCTTCACCAAACTATGTAGCTTTGTCTTTATTTATTAAATAAAATTCTACCTTATTCATTACATCAAATAATATATGATCATAATCATATATTGATTCTCCAGACTTTTAACCTATCTCCTTCATGTCCTATATTGTCTAACTAGTACATTTCTTGATCTTGAATTATACATCAAGCTAATACTTACATCTTTTAGAATTGATTATTGAACATCTCTTTAGTATATGAACTTAATTTATCTTCTAGATATTGCACCTAATAACTCTCACTTTTTGATAGATTCATAAATGATGGCTTTAGCTAGCCATCTCATCTCACAAGTTAGCAAGTATTGTTTAGGACTTGTACACCCATCATAGATTTCTAGGTTTATGAATCCTCCTTGATAACCCATTGTGTAAATTGGAATCAATGGAATCTACTATGTATATTTTATCAAAAGAGGTTACGTTTTAGGTAATTCTACTAGCATACTACTCTAAGCACTAATAGAGTTATCGTGCACACTTTGTTGTCTTCACTTCTTTTTTTTGTTCAGTTTCAACTAAACTTATGGCATTAAAATTATTTATAATTGATCATGTTTAAATTTTGGTACCAAAATGATACACTTTCTATAAAAATAGTGCTTCCCAATTATTAACTTCATATTTATCTGGATACAAAATTCTACTAGAATATAAAATATTAGGTTATGGGAATGTGTGCTCTTCTAGGGAATGGTTTCTTCTTGTGAATTTTTATTTGACTATGCTTGAACCTCCATTTAACCTATGTCTATGTTCTATTTATTTACATAATTCTTTTTCTTATGATATTACCCTTTCTTATATCTATGCACTACATCTATCATCTATATGTTCTACTTCTACACTATTCTTGCCTTTTTCTCCACACATCTCATCTTTATCTCCTTCTTTCTCATCTTGCTCTATCTACTAAAATTCAACATCCTATCTCTTTTTACTTCATTTTTATTCTCTATAATCACATATTCTCATTCATTCATCATATAATCTACTACTACTATTACCTTTATTCATAGCTACTTGGGTATTCTTCTATTTATTACATATGTTCTATTATCATAGTTCTCATTCTAAATCCAAACTTTTCTTCTAAATATTCTTCTCTCATGTCTCCATTATGGATTTGGGTTCAATCCTTAATTACTAATCTAACCATCACTCACCATCATGTCACACACACCCCCATATGCCTGAAGTAACTACTCCATATTGGTTGGAGTAGGTACCATGGCCTTATCCACAAACAACATCATTACTAGGAGAGGTATTCACTACAAAAAAATTATTCTAATTCCTCAAAAAAAAATGATCTTACATAGATTCAAATGCTATATATCCATGTAATATAAAATCAATGATGTATCTATCTACAGTGTTAGCAATCTAATAGTCTATTATTCTTATCCAATTAGTTTCTAGTTTTAGCAATTGGTCTATCTTCTCTTTGGTCTAGGTAATAGATTCTTTTGTTCAAGGATTAAATCAATAGTATTCTAATCTTGTCAGCTAGTTAGCTAGTATTTTAGGTAGTTTTCACCATAAAATTTCATATATTTATCCATAGATGTGCTCTTGAATAATTTCACTTGCTGTAAAACCAATTCATTTAGATTTTTCTTCTATGAAATTCCATACTTTTTGGTCTAACCACATCTCAATGTATCTCTGATCCAGTATCCATCTTAACATAGTTTCCTCTAGAAGGAGTGTTTCCATGATCTATTCACCATTATTAATAGAGGTTCCTAAAACATCAAAATATGCTAAGGATGAAGATAGCTAAGTTTTTACTCAAGTACGCAAGATAATTTAGAGAATTCATATTCCATTGGAAAAGTAGAAGTATAATAAGAATGAATTATCATGTGTATGCTAGGATTTAATATTATCCAATACTTTATTGATGTTTATAGAGCATTTGAAGTAATGTAGATAGGATTAAACCACATATTAAATATGATAGTGCAAATAAGGAATAGAATAAGAAATACAACAAGTAACCATAACCAAATAGTCTATATTGATCTCAACAAGGGTCAAAATCTATTATTCACACACACACACACACACACACACACACACACACACACACACACACACACACACACACACACACACACACACACACACACACACACACACACACATTATAGTCTATGAATATTCACATTTTTCTTTTAATTTGGCACCAAAATAAGATACTATTCATTATATATCCTTTTGTGAGTCATGGAGCATAGAAAAAAATACATATAATCAACAACTAAATACATAACACATGAATATCTTAAAATATCTTTCACAACTTTAGTATCCATTTTCTTCTCCCAACATCAATGGTTCGAGCTTGTTGTATACAAGTGTGGCTTTAGGCCAATGTATCCCTAATTAGTGTAATGCATTCTATGTGATTATTAAATTTTATTAAATAATTTTGAGTCAAAATGATGAAAATGCATTTTGGTGCTCTAGATCACTTTTTTACTCTAATTTGGAAACACACAACACATACATGTGTTATTTTTTGTCAACAACATCCTAAATGGGATAATGGTCCATATGCAACTAACATCTCCTTATAATTCCTCCTGAGAAAAATTTTAACCTAGTAATATGAATTTTTGACCAATTTGATTAATGAAGTGCACCAATTTCTAAAGAATTGCACTCAAATTTGATTAATCTTACTTAGGAAAATTAAACCAAATTATGAGCTTGAGTAATAATTCCATGGAAGTTATTAAATATTTATTTATTGGAAATTGATTCCTATTAACTACATCATCAAGTGAGGTCATTTTTGGGGTGCCATCCATAAGCCATAAATGTAATGAATATAAATATTATGGCTTTCCATGCTTCTTGATCCAAAATCATTATGAAGATATTTGTGGATTTTATTTACATAATTTAATTAATTCATGGAAACACATCTTTATTCTGAGATGGAAAGTTATGGTTGATCTTAATCAATTTGTAAAATCTATAAATAGGAGGCCTTTCACTCACATTTTTAATCTTAATTTTTGAAAAAATATAATGTAGGATTCTCTCCATAACCTTTATTTGTGGTTATTATTATCCTTTATTTGTAATAGGATAGATTCATTTGATAGGCATATTAGTGATTCATATCATGAACCTAGATTATAATTGGTGTTCTTGAGATAGTAATGGTTGATCTTGATTAATTTATTTGAACTTCACTTGGTAGTGCATCTACTTGTTGTTCATCCAGATGCCAAATCAATTAAGTAAAAATTGAGAGAGATTCATCCACACATCACCCTTTTAGTAAAAGCCAAATTGGAGAAGTTATTAAGACTAGGCTTCATTAGACTACTGGTCTATTCCAAATGGATATCAAACATAGTTCTAGTTAGTAAGAAGACACAAGGTATATGTCTTTGTACAAATTTTAGAGATATCAATACACCATGCCCTAAAGATGATTTTCCTCTACCCAACATCAACATGATTGTCGATTATATTGTTGGGTATGAGATGATGTTGAGAGGATCCTCTTGTAACAAATTAATGACAATGCATGAAATAAAAAATTTATGTAATTAAGAAAAGCATTGAAATGATTATATTGATCTCAATCCACTTTAAGGGGGAAACATCCTTTGAGTAATCTCAATACAATAAATTTATGGATGCCTTTATTATCCTCAACACTTACTTATATACTAAGTATAATCTAAGAAACTACTAATACTCATGAGTGTGAGATAAGACAAAATGCTCATAAGATGACTTACAAAGCATATACATCTATAACAACTAGTATACTAATAAAGTAAATATAAGGTGTTGCATAGGTTCCTAACATCCCCTCCCTCTTCAAAAAAACTTTATCTTCAAATTTTTAGATGTAGGAATTGATAATGAATGTGAAAGAGTAGTTTCCATGTTTCATCCTTTGGTTAAATTCTATGCCACAGAATTAATACTATTGTGATGTATCAAGAGAGAAGTTGTCATGTGTGCTTATCCAAGATTACCTTCAGCTTAATAAGGATAGATCCTTTATTATAAAGTTATGGTAAAATAGTTTGCACTTTGATGTTTATGCCTAAAAATTTATTCAAACAAGAGACATGAAATAATGGATTAACTTGGGAAGAAGGTGGGAGATCCAACTTATAAGCAACTAACCTAATCTTATAGATAAATTTTTATGGCCCATAGAACTTGGGATCCAACTTATGATGAACTTTGAGTTTTATGGAGGATTATATATATATATATATATATATATATATATATATATATATATGTATATATGTATATATGTATATATATATATGTATATATATATATATATGTATATATATATATATGTATATATATATATATATATATATATATATATATATATATATAAACCACATCACCTACATTAAATGTGCACTTAGAATGGTGTTGATCAACCTATTGTTTCATTATTTTTTGTGCCATCTGAAGATTGTCCCATAGGGTGCTGAGGATCTGATCCTAGGTTTAAAGAAGTGTGTCATCCACTTGAACCAGTGAACTACTATGGGTATACAAAAGGAGCACTAGTGGTGCTCAACCATAGACTACTTCATATGGAGTCATTTTGGTTGAAGTGTGGTAGGAGGTATTGTACCACCATTTGATGAGATAAATCCACTTTGCCCACTATTGTTGTTGTTTAGAGTTGAAACAATGAAGGAAAAATTTCAAACATTTTTGAACAATTTCAATTAGGCCATCCATTTGTGGATGATACTCAAAAATCATCTTAAATAAATTTTTATGGCCCATAGAACTTGGGATCCAACTTATGATGCACTTTGAGTTTTATGGAGGATTATATATATATATATATATATATATGTATATATATATGTATATATATATATATGTATATATATATGTATATATATATATATGTATATATATATATATATATATATAAACCACATCACCTACATTAAATGTGCACTTAGAATGGTGTTGATCAACCTATTGTTTCATTATTTTTTGTGCCATCTGAAGATTGTCCCATAGGGTGCTGAGGATCTGATCCTAGGTTTAAAGAAGTGTGTCATCCACTTGAACCAGTGAACTACTATGGGTATACAAAAGGAGCACTAGTGGTGCTCAACCATAGACTACTTCATATGGAGTCATTTTGGTTGGAGTGTGGTAGGAGGTATTGTACCACCATTTGATGAGATAAATCCACTTTGCCCACTATTGTTGTTGTTTAGAGTTGAAACAATGAAGGAAAAATTTCAAACATTTTTGAACAATTTCAATTAGGCCATCCATTTGTGGATGATACTCAAAAATCATCTTAAATTGGGTGTTAGTACATCAAAATAGTTCTAACCAAAAATGGTTGGAAAAGTTTACATCATGATCTAATACAATGGAAGAAAGAATGCCATGAAGATGGAAAATTTAGTCCAAGAAAATTTATGCAACTATGGAGGCAGTATAGGGATGGATGAGGGCACAAAAATGACTATATTTAGAGAGGTGATAAACCAAAACCAAGATCACTATTTACCTCCAAATTTATGGATCCCTTCAATTAAATCCATAGAAATATCTATCCAAATCCTGGTAGGGATGGGCAGGGGTTCAAGCAACCCATGAATCAATGTTGTTTCACCTTTGTTGCATTGGAAGATATCACATTCAACCACCATCTATTGAATTGCCTTTTTCATTCCCTTCCAAAAGAAGTTGAAATATTCCCACTCATAAGTTTTGAGAAAACTTGAGTGCCCTATAGATGGAGAAGAAAGGATTTCATAAAATATATCCTATTTAATATCTCTACTCTAGGGAAGCACTAGATGACCCTTGTATCATAGACAAGCACCATTATAAGAATAATGTGGTACTATAGAGGGGTTAATGGCCAAGTATTGAATTATTTGAGATAATGAGGATTCATATACACTTATTATACAACATCCAACCAATTTAAAATAGGCATAGAAATGGGTAAAAGGGAAGTTTGGTATGCAAATGTGCAAGATAGAGCACTAACACCAATATTGTCCTTACCCTTATTGTAAGTGATCTCATAGTCATAACCCATGAGTTTACTAACCCATTTTTATTATGATGGGGCAAAAACCCATTTTTCTAAGAAATATTTTAGAATTTTATGATGATTTTTGATGCAAAAATGATTCCCTAGTAGGTATTGCTACCACTTCTGTATTACATAAAAAATGTCCATAATTTCCTTCTCATAATTAGGGAGTACTAAATTATATACAACAATGGATTTACTAGTGAATTCAATAGGGCATCATTCTTGGAGGATAATAACACCATGTCTATTTCCATAAGCATCACTCTCAATAGTGAAGGTCTTGGGAAAATTTGGCATAACTAGAATAGGGGTAGTACACATAGCTTGTTTCAGTTATTCAAATGCACAATCAATATCTTGTGTCCATGTAAAATTATCTTTTTTAAACATAGATATTAACAAATTTAATCTTCTTATAATCCTTGACAAACTTATGATAGTATCCATTCTACCCTAAAAATAACATGGAGGATCTCGAGTGTTTGAGGATGAGGATAATTTGTCATGGTAGTTATTTTTTAGCATCCACCTAAACCCCTTAGGATGAAACAATATTCCAAAGATACTCCACTTCATCCAAGATAAAATCACATTCAGACTATTTTTCATAGAGGTGATGATCATAGAGAAGTTACAGTGCAAGTTCTAGATGTTGGAGATGCTCAGACCATGTTTTAGTATAGATGAGGATATCATTAAAGAAGACCAAAATGAATTTCTATAGGTTGGGATAAAATATTTTATTTATTAATTCCTAGAATGTTTAAATATAATTAGTGAGGCCAAAGGGAATGACCATAAAATCATAGTGGCCATCATGCGTGCAAAAAGATGTCTTAGGGTTATCATCCTCATGAAGTTGGATATAGTGATATCCATAGTAGAGATCTAACTTGGAGAAAAATTTAGCAAATTGAAGCTCATCGATAATAGGGATCAAGAACTTATCCTTGATTGTGATGTTATTAAGTGCATGAAAGTAAATATAGAGGTGCCATGACCCATTTTTTTTTGGATAAGGAGAACTATAGATGAATATGGGCTAGTACTAGGCCAAATAATTCCTTTCTTCATCAAGTCTTAAATGAGAATCTTGATCACAATCTTTTGCTAAAATGGGTAGTAGTAAGGCCTGATGTTGGGAGTAATACTTTAAAAAAGGAGCTAAATATGGTGGTCCTCATTTTGTGAAGGTGGTAATCCCATTGGTTTAGAAAAGACACCTACATACCTCTATATAATGGTTTGTAGATCAGAAGGAGCAGTGGAGACTATTGATGGTTGCATTTGAATGGAATGGAACTAGGCAATGACATTAGGTGAATTCTTCTTAAGAAGATTTTCCATAGGATGTGAAACTATGAGGCTAAGATACCCTAGTTGTAGGCCTTTCAATGTGTGTTGTTTCCCATTATTTGAAAATTCCATCCAAAGTTTAGTTAATCCCTTAAGAAGGGTCCAAGTGTGTATAACCATTGGGATCCTAAAACAAAATCACATCTACCTAAGGGCAAGGAAAGCATGTTAGAATGTAAATTATAATATCTAATAGAGATATACACATTATGATACCTCCCTTTACAAGGTAATGTTCCCCCATTACCAATCATGACTTTAAAGTTGTAGCAAGGATGGATAAAACAATTAGCTTGTTTGGAAATCTGAGGGTCAATGAAGTTATGGGTGTTACCTGAATCAATGAGTATTATGATAGGGAAATTCTTGAAGTAACCCCTGACCC